>BSBK01009031.1:2500-270000 GCA_027943335.1 Chamaecyparis obtusa | reverse complement strand
CCATGATCTCTTGCACCTCTTCAAAATCAACCATCTTAACCCCTTCAAGGTGTTCTTGTTGCTTCACCCAGAAAGTGAGCAATTCAGTTGCAAACCCCCTTATTTCCCCTTCTCGAGATAGCATTTTCTGGATTTCTTCCCTTTGATAGAACATATGCTGAAGATCTTCTTTAGTACTAACTCCACTGAAGATATCCACATATTGACCTATGATAACATTTACAGGATGCATTTTCTTCTCATCATCCTCATCATACAAGTCCAAGTCTAAACCCTCGAAAAACTTATGCATTTCCTTAATAAAAAGTAGACCTTTATCCCTCTTTTTATCCATCTTCTTTAATGTTTTCTTTAAAATAGCTAGAGCGCTGGTGATGTCTTGGATCTGCTCAAAATTATCTAATTCTGACCCTTCATATATTTTGACCAAAACTTGGAAGCATTGCTTCCTTATTATTGTGAGGTCTTCTAGAGCCTTCTGCCACTTTAAGATTTTCTCCTCCAGACCATCCTCCTCACTGATAATCTCAACCAAAAATGTGATCCCTTGAAGAATACCTCTGAAAGGCCTCAAAATCTTCCTAAGAGCCACCTTGGAAAACTCTTCAAAATCTTCCCTCCAATCTGTACATGCTCAAACAAAAGAATGCGAGATATCTGTCGATATACTTATATCACCCATTTTCTCCAAAATAGCCTGTAATGAGGCCTTGGGGTTATTAGGGTCAATGGGATCCACTATTTTAAGAATAAATTTCTTCATCGCTTCATTTTGTTCTATCAATGCCTTTATCTTCTCTTCGTCCTTATACATGAATCCTAGAGCATGCTTTAGTCCTAGCGTAGCCAAAGTTTTACTTCCTTCTCTAGTGGACTCTCCTAGGTCTACCTCTTCCAGCACATAATCATTTGGGGTGATTTCTGCCATGCTGACGTTCATTGTAAGGATAGCCACCTGAGCCTTCCACTTGCCCACCTGATCTTGCATTACATATGAGAGGGTCCTTGCCTGGGCACTAGATCCTGCTTAGTGGAATGCTCATCCCAACACTTCCATATCGATATCATCATCATAAGTGTATACCCTTACCCTTGGTAAACCAAGTGGGTTTTGAAAAGGCAATAATGGGCTCATAAGGCACAACTAAACTTGACATAGTAGCTCAGTGCTTTGTCTCCATTTCCTCATGACTCTCCTCCTCTCCTTCTTTTGTTCCTTGTTCTTCCCATATGTTTTGTACCTCTTCCACATCTATCCATTCTTCCTCTCCAACATGTCTCTCTGATCCATCTTGTCCCTCTAATGGAATCTCACTGATCACCTTTGTATCCTTCTCTGGATCTTGAGGCTCTTGTGCTACTATTTGAGTTTGAGCAAGTGGTAGAGTAGGAGCTTGAGTTGGAAGGTTCTGCACAGGAGGAGTAGGAGCGATTGGGGGAGTGGGTGTAGGCACTGGAGGAGGAGGCAAAGTTGGCATGGGGATATGAATAGGTGGAGGTTGTGGTGGAAATGGAGTGGTTTGAACCAGAGGCGGAAGTGGAGTAGTAGATGATGTTGGATGTGGAGGTGGAAGTGGAGTTTGATGCATAGGCAGAGGCAAAGGTGGAACTTGTTGTGAAGCTGAGGGGCCCTAGGTTGTAGTGTCTTCTTTAGAGGTGATACCTACAGAAGAATCTCTTCCCAATTTAGTAGCCTCCTCCAAGGTTTGTCTGTGACCTCCTCGACTGGCTCCTTTTCAACTTCCTCTCCCACATTATCAAGAGGACTAGTGAAATTGTGTAGGGAGGGAATCAAAGGCGAAGGGTTGCTCAATAGCCGAAGCCTGTTGCTCAGTCTCTTTAAATCCATGAAGGCCCTCAAAATAGAAGATGTCAAACTCATGACTACCCAAAGTGTCCAAATTTATCTGCTCTCCTTGGGCTCCTCCTTCAATATCTCCTTGTACATCTTCTTCTTGTAGCTTCCTTTTCTTTAAGAACCGTGCAAATCGGGTCCTTCAGTTAAGGGGAATTTGATCCTCCTCATCTTCTTCATCTTCCAAAAGGGTGTCCATCTGTGTTTGTGTCGAGGCTCTCTTCCTCTTGTACACATGCCTCTTTATTACCCCGAGAGGCTTAGGTCCAGTTATTTTGACTTTTAGCACATTCTTGGGTGCACCTGGAGGTTTTGGACCACTAGAAGGAGCATTTGGAGGTGCTATGCTTCCAGTCATTCTAGTTTTTGGCTTCTTTGAATGAGTAGCTAATCCATATGCCATAGGATGCTCGTGTCTATACACCATTTCTGGCCTCTATGGTGCAGCCTCTTTAAACTGTGGCATTAGTACCTTCTCCCCTTTCTTCTTCTTTTCTTTAGAGGGTTGAGCTAGTTGTTGTTTCATCGGCATGGAAAGCATTAGAAATGGATGGGAGATCCATACCTTAGTCACCTTGATGATGTGTTTGGCCTTGAAATTGATGTCATCATTTTCATCTCTATCAACTTCTGCATTCAAAATGGCCCTAGTGTATACCTTATCCAAGTTATAAATAGGATCCAAAACATCCTCAAAATCAGCTTCCTTCACCTTCTGTGGCACTTGTAACAATAGAGATGTTTGTGCTAGTTCTAAACTCATTCGGCAGTAGTCACAGATCCTAACCTCATAATCATCAAGGCAGTTTATCCAATGGTCTTCAATGTGAGGCTCGTGCACATAATGCCTCCCCATTATGTGGTTGTATGTACCAACACGGTCAAATCTGGTCCTTATGAGATTGTAATTTTACAATGGGAATTCATCCCACTCGAAGGCCAATGACTTACATATCTTCATGTCCTATAAGCAATGAGGACCTATGGAAATTAGGAAATCCCAGTAATGCTTCTTCTTGTGTTGGATACGCTCATGAGTGTCTAATAGTTGTCCGGCCATCTCCAACAAGATTATCCTATTTGATGGATGCCTTGGAAACTTCTTAGGAGCTAGGGTGCTTCCTGCCACCCAGATGTATGTGAAGGTCTTGAACTGAATTTAGAATGCCCCAAGGGCCTTCGCCTTAGCTGGAGCTTCTATGGACATTATTTTAGCATAGTCTCATTCTATGGAGCATATGATGGCGAATACAAAAGAATCATTAACGATGCAGAATTACGGACTATCATGTGTATAGTACTCCTTCCGAACCAGTTGTGGGTATACTGTGAATGGCCACGCATTATGATCGCCCATGGCACCAACCTTAACCAATTCTAGGTACACTGCCCTTGCAGCCAATAGATACACAACATAAGACGTCATGTAGAAGTGAGGCTCATTTTTTACTGCAATCAACTGTTAATCCAGGTTGTCGCTGAGAATGGTGGCCCATTCGAAGCTTGCTTGTCTCTCCTTTATCTTCTCAATGAGCAAGATCATCCATGGTTCCAATTGTATAGACTTTGGTAGTCCATACACACAACTGATCATGGTGATGGCTTCTTGGATATCTTCTTTCATGTACCCTCTCCTCATGTCTATCTTCTCCAGTTTATTCCTGGGCAGAGGTTGCATAAGATATTCTTTGTTCACAATCTCATGGGATAACAAGATGTCTTTGTTATAAAAGTCCATACCCTTTCCAATGGAGAAGTTGTAGAATTTGTCTATCTCTTTAGGTAGATGGAAGACATCCTCAATATTATTTGACCTGAGATCCAAAACCACTTCACCCATGCTATTTTTTACCATTCTTTCATCTAGCATGTTGTGGTTCATCAGTGTGGTGATCAGATCTGAAGAAAGGATAGATATAGGGTGTGCTACTATATTCACCAAAGAACAATACACTAATGAAGTGCAGTCCTTGGACCTTCCTACTGGTTGTGCACACTTCACCAAATAGTCATTCCAACTGACATTCCCAATGTCAGTATCAATGATCTCTGAATGTAAATTCCCAACTTTGGAGGGTACATGGTAACCTTTGAACTGATACCTCATAGCTGGTGAGTTGACTTTCTCTACCATTTCTGCAAAGAGAAAAGGAGACATGGATCAATAATCATCATATTGATAATCAAGGAGGGACCCTGATGAAAATGAGAATAAAAAAACAATCAAGCAAATCTTGAAAAAACCAAGTTAAAACACTTAGGAAACCAATTTCGGCCATTCAGACCTTTAGAGGTGTCAAACCTATGAAAGGCCAAAATGCCAAAACGTCGAAAAGAGGATACACAAGGAAAACTCCCGGTCTTTCAATCCATGAAATAATGTAGAATCTTTAGACTGTGAAACCTCCAAAAATGCGAAGAAAAAGGATCTGTTTGGGTTGGTATTTCGGACTTCGGCACTTTAGGGGTGTGAATTTTTCAAAGTGCAAAACCTCGAAAACGCTGAAATAGGACAACCAAATTTTGAAGGGAAAGAACCTCTCTAAAATTTTGGACTACAAAAGTCTAAAACTCTTAGAGCCAAAGAGCCAAAAGCTAGGTCTTAGGGTTAGAGCTCAAAAATGATCCCTAAAATTATTTCGACCATGAACTCGAGGCTAAGGGGTCCAAGGGGACAACCTTGCGACCCTCAAGTAGGACAAAACCTAAACAAAACTAAACAAAACCCTAGCGAACACACTAAAAACTAAAAACTAAAACCCTAAAGAATGAAAAGGATAGAGAGGGAAGCAAAGAAGCTTACCTTGAGCATGTTGAAGGATGAGAAGACCAAACAAAGACAAACAGGGATGAGAAGCTAGAGACTGGGAAAACATGCACGCAAAAAGGTCCGAAAATAGATCGCTGGCAGAAAATGCAAGTGAAGAAAACAAGTGCTTTTTCGCCTTATATAGGCAACCGGCGGGGGGTGACGTCATCCACCATTGCCAATCGGCCCTTCGGGCTTTCGGAGGTCTCGGACCTCTGAAAGGATGAAACTCTGAAAGACCAACTCCCTTCAAGGAATCAAACTTTCAGTGTTTCAGACCTCCAAAAGCCCGAAATCCTAAGGATGCACTAGTTTTAAGGAAAATAGGATTTCAGCCCTTTCGCACATAAGGGACTTCGACAGTGCAAAAGTGCAAAGAAAAACTAAACAAGGGGACTCACAAGCAAAAAAACTCAAAGCAACAAGCTAAAAAGAGGGGGGGACCTTTAGCCAAGTGGCTAGGAAAGGGGAGCATGGTTGTGGAACCACAACACACACACACACACACACACACACACATATATATATATCTGTGTGTGTGTGTGTGTGTGTGAAAGAGTTGGTGTTATGATAAAAGATATATCATAATGTGAAAGATGTTCATCAAGGGTAAATTGTGTTTAATAGTAACATTTTTGTAGAATAAAGTAAATGATGTATAAAAATGACACATGTTTTGTTAATATGGTGAAATCTTAAGCATATTTGATGTAGGAGCATCCTAGGGCCCAAACAATATTGCATCACCTAAAATATCTCTAATGTTTATTTTGAAGTTTCTCATGCCTCAAAAGAGAGTTCTTAAAGGGAAGCATGTTGGTGTGAAGATGGTATACTACATAACTAGATTCATAATAGATCCTATTAACATTTACATGGTTTAAGTTTACTAATGTCATTTACTTTGTGCATCTCATATCACATAATTAGGACACTTTTATGATCTTAACATGCTCTAAACTTTCATATGTCTTTATAACAATGGTTTGCTTAATATATTCTATACCAATTCCATTTATGCATTTAATAAATTCTCTGGTTTCATAGCATTTTTTCACTTCTCTCTTGTATGAAATGTTATTTTGGTTGCAATTGATCCTTGGCTCCTATGGGGTTGATAAAATAACTTTTATGAAGAGGTCCATAGCTTCTTTTTATGCTAACCTACAAGGATATAAATGTGTAAAATAGAATTGATCTTGCAATTATAGGAAATAGATTAAAATAAAATCAATCGCCATAATAAGATGATGTGTATGGAGAAAAGTATTTTAAGAGAAAAATATGGCACTCCAAAGAACAAACCAATTATATTGCTCAACAACAATATCAATTATATATAATAGCCAAGAAAAATCCCTTCCATATTTAAATAGTGGATTATTAAGGGTTGTCAAAACTTTTTCACTGCACTATGACAAATATTATACAATTTTAGTGTGTTAATCTATCAAATATTTCAGTAGATTTACACACTGGTAGTGCTAAATCTAATAAACTTTTGTATTGTCTATAATGCGGGGAAAAAGTTTTGACAAATGGAATTATTATAAATAGTAAGTAATATTTTTTGAAAGGGGACATGACACAAAAATATTTGAAACCTCATGTGTTGTATCCTCTTCACATCAAAATATAAAAGTTCCTTTCACATACCAACAACTTCTTCTAAAGTAGCTTCTACAAATGCATTCACTACTCTATTCAACTCTTCAATATCTAGATGTGTTTGTGTATTTCATGTTGATTGTTTGAGAATAACCAAATGCTTTCAATTTACTCTTCAACATGTTTATCTCACTGAGTTCTACTTGCATTTTCATCACTTTAGCTTTCACTAACACTAGACCATCAACACTCTCCTTAGTGCATGACTTGCACAAATTGGTCTTGAACTCTTGTATGATAGTTGTTAGTTCATGACACTTATTTGGTGTTTCCCATAATGAGCACTAGGATAATACTCCAATGAATTCTTCTATCATTTTTCAGAACTTTGGTTGCTGTCTCAAGATGTTGTAATATTTTATCTTTCATCTTCTTGTATCTAATTTAATGACCTCAAGCTATTCTTTAGGTAGATAATTTTCCTTCTTTTCAAGCATAGATGCACAAAGTAACTCTTCTTCACTTGTGGTTTTTATTTTTCTCAAAACTAGGATGTAATTATATCACGTAAGAATAGCCTCCTCTAAACCTTTATTCTCACCTTCTCCTATCAACAATTTCCATAAGAAATATAGTTTATCACTAAATGAATGATATATTTGAATTACTTTTTTTATCACATCCTCTCCCAACACTTTAAGGTCTTCTCTCCATTGCATAGCTCCTATCGATAATCCATCAACATCCTAAATTCTTGTGTTTTTTTCAATATTGCTTGTAGGATTATTATAGGGGTAGTGAGATCTAATAGCCTTACAAGATGGTTGATGTATCTTTTAAGTTCTTCAATTTGATACTTACGCTCTCCCTTTGTCATTTCCTCTTTTTGAAATCTTTGAAAGATTCCATCCATTTATTTCTATAGAGAATACTTTCCTCTAGTTCTTGATTATGTACCAAGATCAATTTCATGCATTTGATTGTCTCCTTCTTGCATTTCACCTTCAAGCTTATCCAGTAAAGGGATGGCTATTTGGACCCTTTGATGACTTTTTTCATCCACTGTTGTATATGATATCCTTCTTTCTTCTTCTTACTTTGAGGTATCTTGAAAACTTATAACATTGAGAAGTCTTCTTCTCTCAACTCCTTATGTTTTATTTTCCTTCTTTTGATAGTATGGGCTAGTCAAGTAGGGAGTCGTCATGATGCAACAACAAATGACTTATCTTGTCCACTAGATGATTCCTCTTCTTTTTCGCTATTCTCTTTCTTGATCTCTTATTATTTTTTATACTAGGGAATCTCCTCTCCATGAAGATCTTGAGGAACTTCCTCTTCATTAAGTTATGTGTGTATCTCCTCTTATTCTTGGTTCCCTTATGAAATTATCCACATGTTCCTCTTGATCTTGATTATTGCCTTGAGGGGGGTGAACCTCAATTTACTACTCTTCATCTTCAACATTTAATTTTACTTCTTTCTTGGGATCTTAAACTCCTCCTTCTTATTCTTCATCTACCTCATATCGTACATGTCAACCGCATTAGGTTGATATTTTTGTACTAAATATTTCTCTTGCTCAACTTGAGCAGATAAGAAAACAATTGTGTCATTAGGTGTTGATGAAGGCTTCCCTAAAGGAGTCACAACCTCATTTAACTCAAGGGAAGAAACATCATTTTCCTTTTTGGGAGTAATTTCTATCCTCGATCTCTTCTTCCTATGAAGTTTTTGTTCTTCCACTTCTTCCTTTTCCTCTAAAGATTCAATATACAACTATCTAAATTTAGGTCCTTTTCACAATCTTTTATACGTTTGAGGTCATTGAAGTGCATTTTTACCTTTATCTTTGGCTACAATATGTTCTATTTCTTTTTTAATGGTGATAGTGGTTGTAGATTATTTTTTGTGTGATGTAACAACCTTTAAAGATTCTCCAAATTTTGATGTAGGAGCATCTTGGGTTTATGGAAATATTGTATCTTGGTAGCTTGTTTGATGTGCTCGGTAACTACTTTGGAGTTCTCAGTGGAGTGTTCTTTTGTTCACCAGTGGGCTTGGTTACCTATTTTCTTCTTTGTGCCTTTCATCAAGTGGCTTTTTTGTGTTCTTTCAATGAGTTGGTTCAGTGTGCATGTATTTCTCGGTGGTCTAGTTCACCGAGGGGTTTATTTTGGATCTTTTGTTGAGGCTGATATGTGCATTTAATTTTGGTCATAATCTTAATATTGGGATCATTCATTGGGAAACATGTGGACCTAAATCTGTGTCGTTGCTTTCTCCAATGTTAGATCTAAATGATTCTTTGGGCTGACTTGTTTGGTAGCCTCAAGTATAAATACAATAGTCTGTTTTAGATTTAGAGAGAATTACAGAAGGAAGATATTTAGCTAGAGATTGTGGATCTCGCATGTATGAGGATTGTAATGGTTTTGTAGTTGATTCTATTTGTATCAGTTGTAACCGGGAAGGCCTTACACCCTGACATGTATGAAGTTTGATGAATAAATGAATAAGATATGCTTCCTTTCTCTTTTTTTATGTGTAATTTGCTTCCATGTGGTAATTATGCAAGGTGGTCTAGTATTTGGACAAGCCTTTGGCCCCATTACCACCCCTCTCTTACGTCAGGTGGTATCAAAGAGAGCTTAGATCTTGACCTAGGTTTGTGAATCTAGGTCTTCGGTTGAGGGTTCCTTCTTGCAAACCCTAGTTGGTTGATTTTTTGTGGGGTGGAAGATTGCAATATGACCTGCAATTGCAAAGAGTTTCAAGATGGTTTGAGGAGGAAGAACTGTAGATCCAAGATAGCTAGTACGTTGAGGAAAATTATTGCTAGATTAGAAGCTGTTGAGACAACCCAACGTCGAGAAAGACATCTTGATGATGTTAGTGATGATGAAGCTGATGAAATGCGAGAAGAAGCTACACTTGCACCTATTATAGATCAAGGAGATGAAATATTCCTGAAAGCATTGACTAGTTTGAAGGCTACATCACAGGTTAAACCTCCTGAGTATAGTGGAAAGATAGATTCAGATGAGCTGATGGATTGGATCACCAAGATGGAGAAGCACTTTGACTATGAGAACATATTAGATGAGAAGAAGGTGAAAATTGCAAGCACAAAGTTGAAAGGTCATGCATCCTTGTGGTGGGAGCATTTGTAATCAAACTAGAAGAAGAAAGGTTAACCTAGTGAGGAGAATGAAAAGTTTGAGACAGAAAGATAGCTCGGTAAAGGAAAACACTAAGGAACTTTATAGGCTAGATATCAGATCTAGACATACTGAAGATCAGGTGGAAATAATTGCAAGATATCTAAATGGGTTAAAGACTTCTATTCAAGAAGAGATCAGTTTGGTGAAAATGGAGAATATTGAAGAGGTTTATTAGTTTTCCATAAAAGTCAAGGAGAAATTGAATAAAAGGCATGAGAAAAGACAAAGAGGAAGAGGTAGATCATATGGTGAAAATAGTAGATCTGATAAGGACAAAACAAATCAGGACAAAGGCAAGATCGAGTGGAAAGGTGAAAGTTCATTCTGAGGAAGAGGTAACTACTCCAGAGGTGGCTATGACAAAGGAGGATTCCAAGGAACTTGTTACAATTGTGGTGATGGACATAGATCATTTGAGTGTACACAAGTAAATAAGATGGTCGATAGCAGCATAAATGCTTTGGTGCATGAAGGATTACCGAATGAACCTGAGAAGGAAAGAAACTTGATGGTTAGAAGAGCATTGTGGAGTGAAAAGGCTAAGGAAGATCCAGTAAGGAAAATTTTGTTCAAGACCAAATGCAAAGTTGCAGACAAAGTTTGGAAAGTAATCATTTATAGTGGAAGCTCAGAGAATCCGGCATCAGAAGAAATGGTTACAAAGTTGCAGTTGGAAATATTGAAGCACCCAAAGCCCTATCAGATTTCACGGATCAAGATGAGCATACACTTATGGTAAGTGAACAATGTTTTGTGAATCTGAAAATTAAAAAAAAATTATGATAAGGTGTTGTGTGATATTATGCCTATGGATTGTTGTCATATTTATTGGGTATACCTTGGCAATATGATAGACATGCTATATATGATGGAAGATTGCATAAATATTCTATTTGGGCTTATGGAAAGAGAAAAATCTTGTTACCTTTGATTGAAGAATCAATTGGTGAGATATGTACATTTGTGAAGGTTTGTTTGATGGAAAGTAGACAATTTGTTAAGGATCTGAAGAAAAATGATGTTTGTTATGTTGTGATTCCTAACAAACCGAGTGAGAAAATAGTAGATAAAGCTCCCGAAGAGGTTGAGAAGTTATTCACCAAGTAGAAGGAGATCATTTCAGATAATGTACCTGATGGTTTTCCACTAATGACAAGTATTAGTCATTGAATGAATCTGATTCCTGGAGCTAGTTTTTTGAATAAAGCACCACACCAATCGAGAATGAGGAGCTCAACCAACAAGTTCAAAATTTGTTACATAAATATTTGATCAGAGAAAGTGCAGTACTAGATGTGTTGGTACCTAAGAAGAATGAAGAATGGTGAATGTGTTGATTCTAGAGCAATCAACAAGATAACAGTTAAGTATCAGTTTCCTATACTGAGGATGAATGATATAATGGATTGTTTGAGTGGAGAAAAATATTTTACCAAGATTGATTTGAAGAGTGGATATCATCATATCAGAATGAGAGAAAGTGATGAATGGAAGATTGCTTTCAAGACAAAAGAAGGTTTGTATGAATGGTTAGTTATGCCTTTTGGTTTAACTAATGCACCGAGTACTTTTATGAGGTTAATGAATGAGGTTCTAAAGAAATTCTTGGGTAAATTTGTGATTGTATACTTGGATGGCATTCTGATATTCAGTAAAATCAGAGAAAATCATCTATTGTACATTAGACAGGTATTACAAAGATTGAAAGAGGAAAGTTGTTGATTAATTTGAAAAAGTGTTCCTTCATTAAAGAGGAGATTTTATATTTAGGATTTGTGATTTCAATTGATGGTTTGAAGATGGATCCCAAGAAGGTTGAAGCTATACTTGAGTGGCCTACACCTGAGAATATTGGTGAGGTAAGATCATTCCATGGTTTAGCAAGTTTTTACTGAAAGTTCATCAGAAATTTCAGTTCAATTTACAATTCTATGACCAAGACAATGAGAGGAGACAAAAGAGAATTCAAGTGGACACATAGCACTGAGAAGCATTTTGAGACTTTGAAATAGAAGGTTGTTGAATTGCATGTGCTAGCTTTACCTGATTTCAATAAGGTATTCCAAGTTGAATGTAATGCAAGTGGAAGTGCAATAGGAGTTGTGTTGAGTCAAGAAGGTAAACCAGTTGCTTTCTTTAGTGAGAAGTTGAATGACGCTAAAAGGAAATATTTTGTGTATGATCAAGAATTCTATGCTATTGTTCAAGCCCTGAAGAAATGAAGACATTATTTGATACCAAAAGAATTTGTGTTGTATATTGATCATAAGGCTTTACAGTATTTGGGTAGCCAAAATAAGTTGAATCAGTGACATGAAATGGGTTGAGTATTTGCATAATTTTACATTTTTGATAAAACATAAGAGTGGAGTGTCTAACCGAGTTGTTGATGCATTGAGTAGAAGAAGATCTTTGCTGACTGAAATGAGAATTGAGGTTCTTGGTTTTGATGACATGAAGAATTTGTATGAAACTAACCCTGATTTTTCTAACTCATGGAAAATGTGCAGAGCACCTATTCAAGATCAATCGAGTAAGTGGGAAGACTATTTCATTCAAGAAGGTATGATGTTCAAAGTAATTTAGTTATGTATACCAAGAGGATCAATGAAAACTAATTTGATAAAGGAAAAGCATAGTAATGGTTTAGTTGGACACGTTGGCATTGATAAAAGATTGAGTTTTCTTAAGGAAATGTATTTTTGGCCTCAATTGTATAACTATGTTCAAAAATTTGTGAAGAGTTGTGGAGTTTGTCAAGTTGCAAAAGGAGTAAGTCGGAATATTGGATTGTATACTCCGATTGTTTTTCCTGAGAAGCCTTGGAGAGATATCAGCATAGATTTTGTTCTTGGCCTACCAAGGATAGCAAGAGGTAATGATTCCATATTTGTTGTTGTGGATAGGTTTTCCAAGATGGGAAATTTCATACCATGTAGAAAAACATTAGATGTAGTGAATATAATAAATCTTTTCTTTAAGGAAAGTGTCAAATTGCATGGATTATCAAGGATTATTATCTATGACCAAGACAATAAGTTTGTTGGCTACTTTTGGAAAACACTATGGAAGAAACTGAACACCGAGTTGAAGTATAGTTCTACATTTCATCCATAGACTGATTGACAAGCAAAGGTTGTAAATAGAAGTTTGGGTAACCTATTGAGATGCTTAGTTGGAGACAAACTGAGTAATTGGGATTTAATGTTGGCACAAGAAGAGTTTGCATGCAATAATTTAGTGAATAGGAGTACTAGTAAGTCACCTTTTGAGATTGTTACTGGCATACAATGGAGAGGTATATCCGACTTGAAACATATTGTTGGAGAAAAGAAGAGGAGTGTTGAAGAGGAAGAATTTGTTGAGTTTATGAAGTCATTGCATGAGGAAGTGAAACATAAGTTGGAGCAGAGTAATTAGAAATACAAGGATAGTGCAGATAGGTCAATAAGACATCAGGTTTTTGAAGAAGGTGATGAGGTAATGGTTCATTTGAAGAAAGGAAGATTTCCTATTGGAACCTATGGTAAGTTGAAGATGAAGAAATTTGGTCCCTGCAAGGTATTGAGGAAGTTTGACTATGGAAATTCTTACGAAATAGAATTACCTAATGACATGGACATATTACCAATATTCAACATTGCAGACTTGTATGTGTATCATGAGCCTGATGAAGAAGTGACAGTACCAAGTGATTATCCTAAGCAGATAGAAGAAGTTGAACAGATTTTGGAAAAAAGAGTTAGCAGAAGCACAATAGGAAAGGATTACATGGAATACTTGGTAAAGTGGAAGAATAGAACAATTGAAGACTCTACATGGATTTCTCAATCTAAGTTGGATTCAGCTCGGGTTGTACCTCACTCATGATTCAGAGAATCATTTCTTTTCAACCTCGGGTGTCTGATGCAAGAGCATCTTGGGTTTATGGAAATCTTGTATCTCAGTAGCTTGTTTGATGTGCTCGGTAATTACTTTGGAGTTCTCGGTGGAGATTTATTTTTTTCATTGAGTGGATTTGTTGTGTTCTTTCATCGAGTTGGTTCGGTGTGTATGTATTACTCAGTGGCCTAGTTCACCAAGGGGTTTATTTTAGATCTTTTGTTGAGGCTGGCATGTGCATTTAATTTTGGTCATGATCTTAATGTTGGGATTATTCATTTGGAAGCATGTGGACATAAATCTAGGTCGTTGCTTTCTCCAATGCTGGATCTAAATGATTCTTTGGGCCGACCTGTTCAGTAGCCTCAAGTATAAATGTAATAGTCCATTTTAGCTTTAGGGTGAATTCCAGAAGGAAGATAGTTAGTTGGAGATTGTGGATCTCGCATGTATGAGGACTGTAATGTTTCTGTAGTTGATTCTATTTGTATTGGTCGTAACCGGGAAGGCCTTACAACCCGACATGCATGAAATTTTTTGAATAAATGAATAAGATTGGCTTCCTTTCTCTATGTTTCTATGTAATTTTCTTCTGTGTGGTAATTATGCAAGGTGGTCTGGTATTTGGGTGAGCCTTTGGCCCCATTATCACCCCTCTCTTGCGTAAAATTTAGAAATTGTCTTATCTTTATTGGATTTTTCTTGATAGTGGAAATTGCACGACTTATAAGTTTTGAATCTCTATTGTCCCCATTGAAGAGGATTATTTCCTTTTTCATTTAAGTTCTCATTTCTTTTTGAGGAGGTTAGACTCTTACGTGAGACACATCATGTATTTGGTATGGCTTCTCAATCCACTTCATGGTCCACTATACCAGAGTATTTTATCATTTATCCATGTCCACAAATTCATCAATAGAGGTATTCACATTGAATATCAAAATATTATAGATTACTATTAAGTCTTAAGAGGGGTGCAACCTATTTTAATCATACAATCCTATCAATCCATGTGAGGGAGCTTGCACCCAACCTATGACAATTTCTACATAACTCGTAAACATAAAAAATTCAAATATATGCTTCAAATTTACATGCAAGAGAATAGACAACATACCCACAAAAATATGACATAGGATATATCTTGAGAAAACCCTCACGAGGGAAAAACCCAATGTCATGTTTCCAACCTCCACAAATGCTAAACCTAGCTAGCCTCAATAGGTAAACTTATGGTTGCTTTTATAGAAAGAAGCTCCCACAAAACCACCAAGTTCTATCTAACCTCATGACCCTATACTTAATATTGGGTACTTTATCAATTTCTTTCCCCAATATTAAATAATTAAATATAATATAATATTACAATGTTACATTACAACATCAAGTGACTCCAAGAATATTCTGAAGGAATCTATACATGTTGCATGTCCATCTAGGTGCTCCTAGGTGCAACATTTACATAATAAAATAAAATAAAATATTACAATTATATGCATTCTAATGCAAGGTGTACGATACCCATTTCCCCAACAATTCATACAAAACCTTCAAATATACACAGAAAAAAGATTATTTGTACAAATCTTGATGTCAAAAATACCTCAACTACTAATATCATTCTCAATATATTTTTGAATATTAAAAAGCAACCTAACAAGGGGGTTGGCCCTTACATAGACAAGGCTCGTAGGAGAAGAAACATGTCATTTACAACACATAGACAACACAACAGGTGTTGTCTACAAAAGAAAAACACATAGCACAAAGGCTGGAAGCCCTTGAGAGGAGAGGTCAAACTCACACCACAAGAGAAGATGAGTGAGAGTTTGAAGAATAATTCTTCCTAGACTGTCAGACAATTGTCTAGGCAATACTATCCTTAGGCTCCCCAATGAAGGACACTCTACTAGGGAAACCATTAGCACAAAGGCCAAAGTGTTGGATAGGTTGAGAAGTACCAAGAGAAACTTGTTGCAAAATAGAAGCAGAAGTAGTAGGATTAGAATGAACCACGTGGCCAGCAAGGGTTGCACCTGAAGTATCAAGAGCAAGATTCAGATGATTAGTAGAAGCCTAGATCCGATCAACAACATGTGCAACATCCCAATTTTTAGTAGGGGTTCCATTTTCATCAGTAGATTGTGCATCCTCAGAAGAAGAGTAAAAAAGAGAATCTAAAGCAGGGACTGTCAAATGATCAACACTTGCAACCCCCCACCAAGAACAACACCTTTACGATGCAAAATATCATTCTTAAAAGGTTACTGAAAGAGTACAAGTGTAATTATATAAAGAGGTGAGAGAATACAAGGATTGATGAGACAAGAAAGCAATATTCCAATGACCAGAAAGGTATGTTATGTTGGGTGATTCAAGTAGTGCAAAAAAATGATTACACTAGAAAAATTTGTTATACTAGGTAGTCAACATGCAAGGTGTTAAAAACAATGATAACATTAGAAATCCATTCTATACTAGATGACTAGCATATGAGGATGTGTAAATAAAAATGATCATACTAGCAAGCCACACTATATTAGATGACCAACAACTAAGGAGGTGTAAACAACAACAACCACATAAACAAGCCACACTATACTAGATGACCAAGAAAAAAGGTTAAATGCTTTGAAATTTTCTAGAGATAGATTGATAACCATGCCTTGGGGAGGTTATATAACACAACACCACCACTCTGTGAGAAATTCAATAAATTGGTATAGTTAAAAAAGGAGGCCTCATATTTTTCCCCTAAGATGTCAACTTATTGTCATGTTGACATCTTAAAGAACATAGAGATCCACATCAAGGATAAAAACACCTTCAACACCAAGGAGCTATCCTCGACAAAAATGTTTATTTTCCAAGGAAGGAAGATCGCTATAAAGAACAAATATTTAAGTAAGGAATAGATAGTTGTAAAGGAGACATCTTGCAACAAGTATAAAGAGGTCCTTATGAAGGATACATACTATAAAAGGGGGAGGAAGAGATATTTCCCTAAAGATACTTACCACCAAAAATTCAGATATTTAAGAAAGACGATATACTCAACACTAAAAGGGTAAGGAGATCAAGAATACACACCTTCCCAATTGCTCATAGAAGATATTCTTGATAAAGTATTGTACACTTTCAACAGCAAGGAGAGACCATTTAAAAGATACATGCTTTCAACAAAGGAAGAGGTCTTAAAAAAGGATGCACATATCCAAGAAAGTATATGATCATCATGAAGAAAAAACAATTCTATGCAAGAAGAGAAAAATGTTAGAAAAGATAAAACTTCAAAAAACGAAAGTGGATCTTAATAAAGGATGAATGTTTGAAAACTATTATTGGCTTGTAGTATAGAGACAAGAATACTTATGTTGTTATGTTTCTATCCAAGTATGATTGTACATGAAATTATGTAACACCCTACTAAGGAACCCAAGAGGACAACACTTACCTAACCAACTTAATGGTGCAAATCAAATCTACTTAAACATTGAGTTCATTATGCATTCTACAGGTTACATTGTAAGAAAGTAAAGTAAAGATACATTATTATAATTCTTAAATGCTCATTAAATATGAATGTAAAATTAATCCATAACTTAAACCTACGTCCTCACTAAGTTCCTAATGTCCCTATTTAAGAAACATAACTATAACAAACCTAACTATCTAGATTCATCAATAAATAACATTATAAGAAATGTAACATTATGTTCATTGGATTTTGATTCATTTTAAAGCTCCAAACTAAAATGTTCCTAGGTACTTTATTTCACTATATTATCATCATCACTTAAGACAACCAATTTTCTAACTCTGACCTACTCATCCATTATTCCATGGCATTATCATTAATTAACCACAAGATAACTAGCTCTAACTACCATCTATTGATTTCCTTATTATATGATAATTTATAAAGGCAACTAACAAATTACAACATCATATACATGAATACCATAATACTTGGGATGCCAATATGTATAGAATAGTGATATTTAATGTTGCATGAATAAAGGTATTGGAACAAGGATCCATCCATGCAAACATGAACAAATGAAACCTTGATAGAGAAATATTACTACCACTTGACTGTGTGAAACCTAGAGGTGTACTCCCACCATGCTAAGGAGGTAGACACCAAGGCCCCACATCAAACAAGAAAACCAAATTGGAAAAAAGGGAAATGACCAATCTCCAAAACACATCAATGAAATTCAAGAAACCATAAAACAAAGAAAATGCTACCAGAGGCAAAGCATAAAACTGGATGGAAAGAGACTCTAGGATACATGTAGGATGAGTGTCATCACATAGCCCCTCCTCTTGGGTTGTCTTGGACCGATCTCTCTGGACCCCATCTGCTGAGTAAGACTCATGTGGAACTAAACAACCTTTAGTGAGGACAAGGAATGTTGATCATGCCAATATCCACAAGCATCTTCTCTCACTCCCATCATTAGCTTGTACTAGTGATCAAGTCATCGATTAATCAAAACTATAGACTAAAAAAAAACACTTGATAAATTAAATAAATTCAAATTAAATAGAATTTTACTACATAATATTTGTTGGTAAATAAAAATAACCCCTAAAATATAAAAATTAACATTTAATTTATAGCTCAATTGTGACAACTATGCAAACTATAAATGCACAGACATATATTGGTCCAACACAATTATGCAAATGAAATCTGGATTTACCCACACGGTACCAAAGGTATAATTTTCCAATTACAGATACATCATCCATATAGGGATGATATTGGCTAAATTATGAATAGCTAGTGAAACTATCTCCTGTACCATTGTCAGAGATACGACATGCTCAAACCTACACTTTAGGTAGAGACGATGTCTGGTACATATTCACTAAAACACGCACACATCAAGTGCAACTACTCGCTATATAAATAACCGAAGCATAAACATGAATAGTCAAAGTACACCTAATGGTACAATGATGCTCTAGTGATGCGATTATTTGTATGTATTAGAACCATCACGACATTGGTCATTCCATATTTAATCCTCAATGTACATCTTCAACATTGCTTGTGCACTGGGAACATATTCAACATTATTATTACATAGTTTTTATATGTATAGGAAATAATTACTCAAAGGGTTAGACATTAAGGAAATCAAAAAATAATTTAGGATGAAGATTGAAATACTAGAATATTGTCAAGAACTATTAAGTTATTAATTAGAACATCATTTAAGAAATATGTAACTAAAAAATGATAATTTATGTTTATAAGTATGTTCATTAATCTCATTTCCTACATATCTTAGGTTTTTTAAATGTTCTCTTTAATTTCAAGTTTTCAATTGTAGGGTAATATATAGTTATAGATTCCTCAATTAGTAATTCTAAATTTATATGTTTCTATATAGGAAAGTTACCTTCATATATATTTACATATATAATATCATGGATGAGTTTTCCATAGAGGACCTCTTGGGTCAAAATCCTCCTCCACCTCCACCCCCTTGACCTCGACTGCGACCTTCACCTCCACAACATCCAAATTCAAGGGACTTGGCTCACTTGTGAGCCAATATCATGCATAACATAAATGCAATTTTAGAGGCTATTAAGACCATCTAACATGAACAACACCCCCCACTGCACTTATTGTGCTTTGCAGATTCCATGCAATCTATTATAGATTTTGTCAAAGCAATTGATTCTAAGCTTGATAGCTTTGATCAATGGAGGAAGGAAATGCACAATTTCTATGTTCATGGCCTCTACAAAAGCCCATTTAGCCTACATTTTTTAAAACCCAAAGACTAAAGAACAAATTCCTCCAACTAAGAAAAGAATTTTTATTAGGTGGTTAACAACACCCACATATTAGTGCAAATTTTTGGGAGATGGTGGATGGTATTTAACCATCCACCATAGCTAATCATGAGGTGCCATTATATTTTTTGAAAACATTATGGGCTGAATTTGAATTGGGTAAAAACCTAATTACTTTGACATTAGAGCATTTCAAGGGGTTGGTGGTAATGCGCCACAAGATAGGTCAAGGGCATGTGTTATTGATGTGGCTCGACATGAAGCATGCAATGCTCCCCTTTTTCCTCCTCCTGCTCCACTTATTCCAGCACATGTTCAACATCAAGAAGTGTTTTTTGCACTTAGTTCATTGAGTGCCCTTTCAGGCAATTTGACTGAAGACTCGATGTAGATGAGGGATTCCCCTAGCACATTGCATTATTGCACAAATTTCAGGAAGATATGTGCGAGTGGGGGTGATTCTACCTCTTTTGACGCATCTCATGGTGGAGACAACATCACATCATGTGTCGATTTTCTCTGCACAAAGGATGATCATCCCGCAAAGGTAAATTAATACAAGTCATTAATAGAAAAATATAATTTGTGAGTTATCAACATCCACACTGAGAGATATCGAGACAACATTCACGGTATGCACATTGATCTATACATTTAAGCACATCTAAAATGAAGAATTAAAACTTGAGTTCAATAATGTGATATATTTTTTGCAATTGTAGGGTATTGGATTGTCTGAGGTTGGCTCCACTTCATGTTCTAGGCCATTAGTCACGGTGAGCCTCACATACCCGTAGTATGTTTTTTTTCTATATTTTTGAAGTGTTTGTATACTAATATGTACATCTTTGATTCATGCTTTCATTTGACATATCAATAATGTTCTTATTATGTATGTTTTCAAGTAGACACTACCATTAGGATTGGTATTCCTATCGAGTTGAGCCAATTGCAACCATCACCATTGTTTTTTATTGAGGTAAATACATGTTTTGAAGGAGCCCTGAAACCCTGAACAAAGTGGTCACAAAAGATATTCAAAATAGCCCTCTAAACGGAACTAAGCAAGACCAAAGCGAGGGTTTTACAACAGGCACCCACAACCTGGATGAAACAATGCATGAAACAACCTTCATAGAAACCCAAGCTAAAGAGAAATCCACATTTAGGATTTTCCTTTAAGACCCTTCTGATGGGAATGAAGAGTCATTTCAAAAGAGGAGGACTTCTTAAAAAAAATTCATTTTACTGTAATCCAACCCTCTTCAACTCTAGCCACCTCAAATTGCCAGCGTAGAGGATCATTAGCCAAACCAAGGTGAATATGGCTCCCAACATAAGCAACCAAAATACCAGTAGAACCAGCAAGAGAATCGTCCACAGAACCACTAGCAGCCACAACCCCCGCAACACCAGGGCAGACTAAAGGTGCAGCCGCCCCCACCAAACCAAGTGACAAATCAACCAGAGAGACACTAATAGGAGGACACACAGGAACCGCATCCAATCCAACAAAAGGAGGAGGGGGGACCTGCGCAGCCACCTGGGAGAATCTTTTCGGTGAAACAGGCTTCTTCTCCACCAAATAGTGTTAAGCAAACGCATCATTCCACCAAGATGCGACAAATTTCTTTTTACCCAATCCACATTGAGAAGCCATGTGCCCAGTTTTAAAAAATCTCCTGCATCTAAAGGGAATCCCTTCGTAATCCAGGGTCTGAGTCCAACTTCCTTTAGAGGAGTTGATCACCATCTCCGCAGGAAGACCCTTAGAAGGATCAATATCCACAAGAATACGAGCATATGTAGAATGAAAAATGTGAGAAGAATCACCATCCACCATCAAAAATTCCCCAAGAGCATTACCAATCCCCTCAAAAAGAGAGTTGATCCATAAATGCAGTGGAAGATAAGGAAGATGGACCCAAATAGGAAATCTGATGAAAGAGTTTGAAATAGGGTTAAAATCGTTATGTCAAGGCTCAACCATGAGCATAAAATGATCCTCCTTGCTGAAAAAATGATCGCACAACAAATTATTCATGTCTGAAACATCTTCAAACTTTGCAATAAAATACCCTTTAGCCAAGGGATAGATATGCACTGTATCCGCAAGTATAGGCTCCCAAAGATTAGACATCCATTCATGAAGTTGTAGAAGACTAGGCCAAAAACCTATAAACCTACAAATCAAGGCATGGGAAGAAAAAATAGAAATGTTGTGATCTATTTCCTTCTCCACATCCATATCCACCACAATGGAGATAGGATTAGAGACAGGAACATGCCCATGACCAACCCCCAGCTTTAACAAAGCAACATCCATAGATGCAGAAGAGGGCTTAGCAAACACCACACGAGGGCCCTTAACCCCGCCCTTACCCACAGAAGCAGAGGCCAAAGCATACAGAGAGGCAACTTACGCACTCCCAACAGAAACACCCGAAATGACAGATGTTACGGGAGGAGTAGAGGGAGACCCGAAAGCAGGCTCAATAAGCGCAGCCCCCACAACAACAGAGAGTGGCCCACTGGAAGGAGGAGACTTCTGATGACCAACATGAAGAGCACCATTGGCAGGGGCAGGGGAAACCCTAAGCGTTGTAGAAGAACGCGCGACAAGAGACGCAATAGAAGAACACGCAGCAAGAGGTCATTGATTAAAATTAAATTTGCAATGTCTAATTTGTAGGTCTTTTATAAGGATTATCGAAATCAACCCAATTGAATACAATGTTTTGTAATGTTTTTTGTACATGAGTTGACTGCTACTACAAATTGTTTTTGACAAGAGTGGACTTTCATGTCCCTCAGAGGACATTATTGACCACACTTATGTGGTAATTTAAATGTTCATTATTTGATTAATTAAAAGTGAATCATACATCAAATTTCAATCATCGACATGTCTCCTCATGTGTTTTGTTTAACGCGTACATGATGATGTAGCTACTCATCATACAGTAGACACACATGATGACATTGCTAGTGAGTGTACTTCGCATGTAGAGCAAACATAGCAGGATGGTACACCTCAATCACCTTCATGTGGAGTGAAGAGGACTGTAGAACATCTTTATGATCAAGGTTAGATTACATGATAGCTATTTGAGTTTCTTGTATTATTTCATGAACTTCTTATAACTTTGTTTCATTTACATGCTATTCAAACTTGTTATGTTATTATCATGGACTTGTTACAGTGGAATTGTTCTAAACTGCAACTTCAATATGACCAAAGCTCTTTGCACTAATATGCACTATTATAGATGACACTTTGACATGGAAGGAGCAAATCCCTATAGTTTATAATAAATATTATGTATTAGTTTTAAAATTTAAATCATTATTGACTATTAATATATATATATTAATAGTTATATAATAAATTAAAAACCAAAAATAATGTAAAATTTATAATGTGTGTGTATGATTTGTAATTTATAATTAATGATAATAAAAATTTTATTAACATTTATCTCCAGCTAAAATAGTAGTTGCAAGCTAGGCATTGCCAAAACTAGTGGTTTGCTAATCTTTTACTTCAACTAAACAAATGCCTTTTGTTGAATTCTACTCTATACAAGGACTTGCCAATTGCCATTATGGAATTAAAGCATTGCAAATTTGGAATATGATTTGATAAGCTTTCTTAATATTGAGCTACCCTTGCAAAACTCTTTGCCTTGATCGCAATGATAGTGTTGGATCACTTCAAAATGGCTTCCATTTTTACTAAATTCCTAACAATAGCTATATCACAATCTGATAAATTTTGATCTCATTTACTTCGTAGACAACTAATATTTAATCTCGAACTTAGGCAACTATTTGGAAACTACCCTCTTAAAAAGTTTGATAAATGTTGATCTCGGTTACTTCATAGACAACTAATATTTGATCTCAAATTAGATGACTATATGGTGAATGCCCTCTTAAAGAGTTTGATAAATGTTGGTGTCAGTTACTTCATAGACAACACTAATATTTGATCTTAGACTTAGATAACTATTTGGTGATTGGCCACTTTAAAAGTTAACTCTTTCTCTCGATCGCAATGATAGTTTTGAATCACGTAAAAATGGCTTCCATTATTATAAAATTCCTAACAATAGCTAGATCACTAACTACTAAATTTTGGTCTCGGTTACTTCATAGACTTAGCTAATATTGGATCTTCGACTTAGACAACTATTTGGTGGCTTCCCTCTTTTAAAGTCTGATAAATGTTGATCTTAGTTACTTCATAGACAACTAATATTTGATCTCATACATAGACAACTATTTGGTGAAGGCTATGAAGGCCTCCCCTTCAAATGTCGAAGATGCTTCAAGACTAGTCACGTTTCTGGTCTTTGTGACCTTCAGAAATTTAATAGGATTGCCTCGTGGTGGCAGGGTGTTTCTTCTCAAGGTGTCTCTTCTCAGCACTATACGGTGGAGAAGTCCTCACCCCAGAGCTTTTCACAGGTGGTTGGATAGGTCCCTGTCTCTTCTCCTCTTCCTGGTTCCATTCCTGCTTCTAGAGCTGTTGTGGCTGGCAGTATTCCTCATTTGTCGGAGTCTGCAAATTCCTTTTGTTTCATCTGGGGAGGCCCCCCTTTTGCTGATGCTAAGTCTATTTTTGGCTCTCTTGCAGGGTTAGCTGCTGGTTTTTCCCCTGTTGGTTCTTCTGGTGGGATAGTCCCTCTCTTTAGCTCTCGCTCTCAGAGTGATGCATTAAGTCCAAGTGTTGCCCCCTCTGGGGGGTCTGCTTCTGATATCTTGGACTCGTTGGAATGACAGAATGTTGTTGCTTTGGTTGAAGATGGTTGGTCCAAGGTCAAAGGTAAACAGTCCTAGCGTTCTTCGCCATCTTTTGATATGACCCTTCGGTCCCATTAGAAGGGTGCCAAAGGAAAATCCTAATTCTGGGCTTTCTTTTGGTTGGGTTTAGCTCAGAGCTCTGCTCGAGTTTTGTTTGTTCTGGGTTGTGGGTGACTTTTGTTTTAACCCTTGCTTTGGTTTAGTCCCGTTCCATCTTGTGAGCTTTCATTGTCTATCTTTCGCTTATTCTTGTAAAGGGTTTCGGGTCACTTCAAAACCTATTTTCCATAATCAAAAACTATTTGGTGAAGGTCCTCTTAAAGAGTCTGATAAATGTTGGTGTCAGTTACTACATAAACAACGGTAATATTTGATCTTAGACTTAGACAACTATTTGGTAAATGGCCTCTTTAAAAGTTAACTCTTTCCTTCAATCGCATTGATAGTTTTGGATCACTTCAAAAAGGCTTCCAGTTTTACTAACAGTAACTAGATCACTATTTGATAAATTTTGATCTTAGTTACTTCACAGACTTAGCTAATATTTGAACTCAGACTTAGACAACTATTTGGTGACAACCCTCTTAAAGAGTCTGATAAATGTTGGTGTCAATTACTTCATAGACTTAGCTGATCTTTGATCTCAGACTTAGACAACTATTTGGTGACTGGCCTCTTAAAAAGTTATCTAAATAATTGCCTATGTAATCAACAATATGAATATAAATGACAAAAACACTTAGTTGCTGATTCGGATGCGGATGTGAGAATCGGGTGCGAGGATGCGTGATTTATTTATTTATTTATTTTATTTATTTATTTTTATTTTTTTTGGGGGGGGGAGGGGTTTGGATGCATATATATATATATATATATATATATATATATATATATATATATATATATATATATATATATATATATATATATATATATATATATATATATATATATATATATATATATATATATATATATAAAGAAATGCAAGAAATATACAAAATTAAATCATTTGATAGTATGGCACTTCACCATTGATCAAAATCTTAGACATCTAATAGTTCACAAATATTCAAATTGAAATAACTAATAAGCCAAATCATATAAGTCTATGTTCATGATTCCAATGCAAATCAAAAAATCATTGCAATTACAAAATCAAAATATAGTTCATGATTCAATGTTCATCAATCTGAATCTGAATCATATGGATTCGCAAAAAAATCCTCATCATCTCCAACTCCTCCAATTGCTACAGGTTCAAGATCATTTAAACCAAGAACAACTCCACTTGTGCTAGATGAATCGTGTGTCATGATGTTATCACCATCATCATCCATGATTGTAGTAAGATCTTGAATCGTTGCATCCAAGTTTGCACACTCAGGTTCTACATCCCAAAGCTTGGTTGCCCCTTCCTTGTATTGATCCTCCTTATGTGATAAAAGATGCAAGTTGGTATGAATGTAAACCAAGTCTTCGGCTTTTTTTGAGCCCAACTAGTTATACTTCATTGAGTAGATAAAGGAGTATATACTCCAATTCCATTTAGCAAAAGAACTTGCAACCTGGACAATGTTCACAAAATTAGAGTAAAATATAAAAATAAAAAGCAAATTAAAGAGTTGTAGAATAGAAGTGGTAAACAAAAAACAAAAAAATTTACTTGTGAGAGGATCTTGATTGCAAGAGGTTATAGACTCTTAAATGTTTGACCATAGAGGTACCACCATGTGGCAACTCCCATGTTGACATCATTTTGGTCATTTATTGCAATTGTACTAAGTTTTGCTCCTGAAGCAAATAAGCCAAACTCTAGCCTAACTTTGTTGTGCATGTCATCATCTAGGAAGAGTCTTGCAAAAGCTTTGTAGCACCCATTAGCAACTTCTTCATCCACATATGGTGCTACTCTATTTGGCATAGCAAGTATGTCCTCGTTATAGTACCTTGGAGGTAAGGCATATGCAATTAGGTGCAATGGGGTAGTCATCTTTTCCCAATGATGAAGAACGATTGTTTCCAACTGACTGGATAAGGCTTCACATTGTGTGGGGTCTTTCTCATGTTTTTGTATGGAAAGTTTTACCTTCTCAACCATTGTGTCCATGCCATCATAGACATCCCCCAAACAAGGTTGATCTGTATCAACAAAGTGGAGCATAAGCATGATAGGGTATGTGAAATCTAATACAAATTGCACACGAGTCCACCAACTGTCAGCCAAGATCAATGCCTTGACCTTTTGGGCCCTCTCTAAAGTTGAAGTCTTCCATATACCCCACTGGCTAGAAATAACCATTTGGCTTAATGCCCCTTGCACCTTGACAAGTCATCTCATAACAATAGTATGAGATGCAAATCGGGTTTCAGCCACCTTAGAAAGTTAATAACAATATGTCAATAAATATTAAGCAAAGTTATATACTATTTGATAATTGAACATAACATAAAATTTATTCAAATTAAATTTATTAATTTCAATTTACCTTCAACAACTCCAATTTGGAGAATGGTCTGAATATCGATTGTAACATGTAACGGTTCGTTACAAACATCTATATCTCCTCCCCCTCTTGGTAAATTTGTTTCACCCAATCTATTTTAGTGACAATTTGTTGCATGACCAAGTTTAGGGAGTGTACAGTGCATGGTGTCCAAAAACTATGGTCATACCGACCCTCAATCAAAGCACCTGCACCCCTAGAATTTTTGGCATTGTTTGTAATCACGTGGACCACATTCTCACTACCCACCATCTCTATGGCTTGAATGAGAACTCTGAAAATGAAATGTGGATCTTTCACTTCCCCTTAACAATCAACTGCCTTAAAAAACATTGCCCCTTTGGGGGACAGTGCAATCACATTAATCAATGGCCGGTTTTTTGTATCCTTTCATCCATTAGAAACAATAGAAAGACTTGAAGCTTTCCAAGATTTTCTAATTGGTTGAATAGCTCTCTCTACACAAGTCTTCTCTTTTTGCAATAGAGTGGTACACACCCTTTTATACTGGAGACTTGTGTAATCAGTCGGTGCTTTATTGATGGTTGCCACCATTTCCTTCCAAAATGGTGATCTCACCAAGTTGAAAAGAAGACCATTGTCATAGAGGCAACGTGCAATGACTTAATCAGCAAGCTCTCTTGCCTCCATTTTAAATACAATGTCCAATGGACCTCTTTTGCGGGCAATATTTTCTACTTCTTCCCCTTCCTCTCCCGATACATATACTTGTAAGAATGGATGTTTCGAGGATACAATTGGTTCAATGGGTAATTGCATTGTTTTCTTTCTAGATGGAGGTTGATGAAAACTTTGTTTTGGTCTTTTAACCAATTTATTAGCAGTTTCTTGTTCTTTTACAAATGAAGCTATTTCTACAATAGACAACCCCTTCCCACCAGTGCCTTTGCACATTGCCATTCCTTGGCCAACAGGGCCCATAAATGAAGTTTGACCCGGGAATGTGAGTTATCAAATGGTTTGCCTTTATTACTTTTATAATAGTTACACTTCCAAACATATGAACCACCACCTGAAACTTGTGATATTCTCGTGGTATGTCTCCATAAAGGAGATCCTACATCAATTTTGAAACTATCGGGTCCTTGCCCTCCCATTGAACTTTGACTACCGGTGGCGACCATTCTTGCACAATACAATCTAATTTATTGCTATAATAAGAAATTAAATAGATTTAAATTAGAGAAAATTTAAAAAACTATGAACATCAAGCATACAAGTGCAAAACAATGATACAAAAACACTAAAATAGATAGCTAAACTTGTTTCTTTATTTCTTTAAAAAAATGAAAAAAAATGAAAAAAACTTGAAAAAATTCATCAATATCTCAAAATATTCATTAAGGGTCTATTTGGGTGCTAGAATACCAAATGCTAGATACAATCAATTCTAGAAGATACATATCATGAAAATGATTTCTGAAATATGGGTTGACCCATTTGGTTCACCCGGAAGATGACTGAGAAGAT
This sequence comes from Chamaecyparis obtusa, assembly GCA_027943335.1. NCBI lineage: Eukaryota > Viridiplantae > Streptophyta > Pinopsida > Cupressales > Cupressaceae > Chamaecyparis > Chamaecyparis obtusa. Next base: position 242,001 of record BSBK01009031.1, on the reverse strand, counting down.
GCATAAGGAATTTTAATTCTTTATTTTAATTTCTTTGAATATGGTGTGTATATGTCTATATATATACATACTTACATGTGTGTATATATACACATACACGTGTGTATATATACACGTGTGTGTATACACATGCACACTTGTGTATATATATACACACACACATGGGTGTGTATACAGACACATATATACACACATGTGTGTATATACACACGTGTATATATATACACAAATACACACATTTGTGTATATACACACACACGTGTCTACACACACACACACACACACACACACACATATATATATATATATATATATATATATATATATCCTTGTAGCAATATAATATACATCCTTATAGTTATGAATCCCACGAAATATGAAATTTGGTTTTATAAAAATTGGAATTGGAATTTGAAATTCCAATTCCACCTATTTGAGTGGAAGATGCAAATGCCCATTTTGGGGCAAAATTGGAATTTCGAAATTCCAATTCCAATTTTTTGGATGGACACAAACATGGAATTGACATTATCCGAAATTTGATAATGCCAATTCCAATCTAATTCCAACCCCCAAACGGCCCTAAAGGGCTCAAGAATGGGATCAAATGCTTACCTTGGATACTTAAAACTCCTTTTTGGAAACTATCTCTGGCCGTATGAACGATCCTCTTCAAAAATAATAACCTTGCCTTCAAAATGTCAAAATGGAGACCAAATGAGAAGAGAGTCTAGCTGCAAACAAAATGAGATGCAAAAGGATTGAATGGCATCTTTTAGGGCCGTTTTAGGGTTTAGGAGCAAAAAAAATGAATTATAAATGTAATATTGCACATGTTACAATGTTTTTTTAAGTGATGTTTGTTTTAAAAAAGTGTACAGGCCCGCGGATGCGCCCTGTGGATGCCACCCGAAAGCGCAGCTTGGGTGCCCAGATGCCTAAGGATGCGTCATTGGTGCATCCTTAGGCATCCAAGCACCCAAGATGCACTTCCGGGTGGCATCCACAAGGCCCCGGATCGGCATCCGGATCCAGCCCTACTTTCTACAATTCATAGGGTTAAACTCTATTTTATTTTCTCTTTATATCTCTATGCTATGGAAATGCCCTTAAGTTTTTTTAAAAAATCTCTTTTCTGCAATTTTTTACCGTTTTTTTAAACCTGATCTTTTCCCCATTTTTTCAAAAATCTTGTACTTTGGGTTTGCCAAATTTTTCACCAAATGATTTTTGCTGCTATGGTCCAACCCACAACTTCAAAGAATAAGATTCTCACTGTCAACAAAAGAATTAATAGCCAATAAATAGGAATTCAAAATGTAAAAAATGAAATATACATCAACGTGCATATGTTCAGTATGACTATTACAAGTCAAGCCCTACAAAAACTACAAAAATCAATGTATTTGAAGTTGAAACCATTTAGAGGACATTTATGTGAGTGTGCAAACTATCATTTTCCCTGTTTCCAATGGTGAAATATCCCGCCTAAATCATTCTGGGTTTACGAACACCTGCACACCAAAAAAACATACCACACTTACATTTTAGTCCAGATTATAACAAGTAAAGATATACCTCTCAGTGCAAGTATTTTAACTTAAAAATTCATGTTGCAAACTTTTTTCTCTATCCAACATATGATGGTTAAATTTGAATTTGATAAAGATGAGACGTTGAACATATCTGAAGTCCCTAAAGCAGCATCTAAAAACGTATAATTTCCTGTTGCAACTGTAAGATTAACAAACAATGTAAATATCGTTTTGTAAGATCATGACCAAGCTAAATGTCACTTTGGTATGAGAATTGTTTTCTGTAACCCAGCAAGGGAATTTTTATTCCATGATTGTCAAAATTTTGTAGCTTCATTATATGTGATTATACAAGAAAAGGAATTCAACTGCATCTACTGTTTCAAGCTTAGAATTGGATCTTCAAGCAATAGATTTTACCAAGTTGCTCAGTCAATGTTCTTCTCAACGGAGACTCACTTCAGCAGACAGCAGCACAGCAGCCTCTGTCATGTGCACCTAAGTACGGAGAGGGTGCGGTTGAGTGGGCAGCAGCAGAGTGAGGGAGCATAGAAACAGTAGGTATATAGTCTGAAGTAGAAGGCACATGCTTGCCTAGCCATGCATGCACCAGCTTTAGTCCCCTTTAAGATTTATTAGTAGCTGTTATAATTAGGAAAGCACTTGCATGAGAAGGCTCTCTATAAAGCACTGAATCAACTTTTATTCCAGATTTAGTAGCTGTTCCAATTTCAATCTCTTTCTGTTGTTTGAGATTTTTATAAAGCAGCACTAGCATGTGCCAGCTTCATCCTCTCCCCAGATTAGAAATCTATGCTTAGATTTTGCTTTTGTTATTTTGAAAGTTTGTTTTTAAGATTTAGCCAGGCACCAGCTTTCGCTACAGTTCTATTTTCAGCTGAAGTACATATTCCAGTTTCCTAGGCAGTTTAACTCATGCAAGGAAGACAAAACCTACCTGCACAAAATTAGATTAGATTTTTTGTTTTCCTAGTTAGATTAACCCTCTTAATCTATAAAAAGAAGGAAGAGGTATCAGTGAAATTCATTCTAGTTTTGAGCTAGTGCATTGTATTTCTTTTCACATTTGATGAGAAAACGGTTGCAGATTTGAGAGTTCAATATTGTTTATTTGATCATGATTTTAATAGTATGTGTTTGCAGATAATTGAATTGATTGAAGTTTTTGTGTTTCAAGCTACCTAGTTTTAGGGTTAAATTAATGATCTACCTTTTGAACATCGTATTTGTTCTGTGAATAACACAAATGACCAATAGAGATAAGAGTTTTATGTTTTAGTTGAGCTTAAGGACAAAAAGCATGTTGAAATACACATAAATGATCTACCTCTATAGGTGGCAAGGAATCATAAGGTTTCTTTTCTCTTGAATCATATAGCGCAATTCCTGAGATTTTTTGAACTCCCAAGCTGGTTGCTACAAGATTCTGCACAAAGCACCTCAAAGGATCAGAACAACGTGGCAAACCCCAAATAATTTGTGACCAGAGTTGAAACATCAAGAACAGCAGAAGAAAAAAAAAATTGTCCTTATACTGGAAGTGCACTTCTCTGAAAATAATGTAAAACCTAGAATATAAATCTCCAGGAATTACAATGGCTTGGAAGAAGTTAGGTTAGTTGCATTAGTATCTTTCTTAATTCTAAACCTATTTGTGGTCTTGATATACCCAGATTACATTCCTCGAAATATGAATACAAACACATTACAGTGAACTTGTTTATTTAAGGATAAGAATGTAACACCTTTCATAAAAGATGAATACAGCTTATTGCTGACAAGCAAAGAATCACAAAAAATGCAACAGTGTTCGCAATGTATTATGAACCATGAATTCTTTAAGCTATCATCATAAAGTTAGAATACAGTTCCATATGATAGATTACACAAGATATGTAATCAATAAAATATATTTGTAAGCTGTTATAAAAGCAGCATTGATCTTCAAGTCATTTGAACACAGAGAACATTTAAGAAGACACCTAAGAAACTACCAGTGTCTGTTAAGTAGTCTACCAGTCATGCATAGAAAAGAAGATAAGGGGATTTTGATACAAACATTTAGCCCCAAAATAATTATGCAAGAACAATGTTATCTCGTTGCCAGCCATCCACATCTCCTTGGGCTTTATTAGGTTATAAGAAATATCTCTGCAATTATAAGCAGTGTTTCTGCAGGTTTTAGAGATGTGGGGTCAGGGAAATGCAGGGACAGCATTTTGGGGACAGAAAACAACTCTCCACCTTTTGAGGACAGCAGAGGTAAAGCTATTCCAATAATTTTTTTTAAAAAATTAAAATTTTTAAATACAAAATTAAAATGAAAAATATCATAAAGTAAGCTAAAAAATATTAGAATATTGTAATGTTTCTTTAATGGTCATCTTAGTTAGTCTTTAGTTTATTAGGTAATTTCTATTTTCGTCTTTAGTTCACAATCGTTTCATAATAGAAACATCATCTTTGTAAATCTAAATAAAGAGCTTTCATCTCCCCTGTTTAATACAACATTGATTTACCATAACATGGTATCAAAGCGGATAGATGGGATTTCATAAAAATTGGCAAATGTTTTAAGAAAAATTTGAGCCTCTTTTGATCAGGAATTTTCTTTCAAAAATATGTTTTTCGATTTTTTAAAATAAAAATCATTGGAGGTATTTTATGTTCATCTTCGAAGACTTTTGTTAAAAATCGCAAGCCTAGTCAAGGGTTTTGATCGCGCAATTTTTTGGTTTGAGCAAAAGTCTCTGATTTTCGAAAGATGCATTTACTTGCATGTTTGTTGCATGTTGTTTGCATTGTACTTTTTGTGAGTTGCATGTTGCTTGCATATGCTGTTTATCATGTGAAGTCTCGTGTTTTGCCACATGAAGGTTTCTCTAATGGGTTTTCATAATTTTCTCCTTTAAAAATTTTTTGATAGGTTTTCATAATTTTTTCCCTTGTAAATTTTTTGATGGGTTTTCATAATTTTTTCCCTTAAAAAATTTCTAATGGGTTTTCAAAAATTTTTCCCTTAAAATTTTTTAATGAGTTTTCATAATTTTTTCCCTTCAAATTCTGATAGGTTTTCATATTGTTTTCCCTTTAAAAATCCATTACTGGGTTTTAATAATTTTAACCCTTGAAAAATATTTAATTTGGGTTTATAACTTTTTCCTCAAAAATTAAGGGTTTGCTCCTGTCAGGGAGGGCCCTCTAGTTTCAATAAAGGTTTTATCATTTTTCCCTTAAAATTGATCTTTTGTATGTTGATCCATGTCTCGAATTTTGTGCCAGCTATCTGTTTGGATTTTCCATTTTATCCTCAAAAATCGTTTCTGGATTCTCTAATTCGCAAAGTTGCGTGGGATTCCTTCGTGGGTTTTTACCATTTTTCTCAAAAAAATCGATAATTTGAAATCTTGGGTTTGGCAAATTTTTCCTCAAAAAACGTGATTTTTTACAATTTTTTGGGGGGCATCATGCTCTTCTGCAAAAGTTTGGAGGGTTTGTCGATTTTTCCTCAAAATCATGGTAGTTGGTCTCAGTATGTCTTTGACTACAAGGAGGGACAACTCTATTATCCAACATCGGCTTGGACGTTTTGTGATGATTTTTGGTCAGAAATTTTGCAGATTCTAGAAGGGTTAGTGGTAGACTCATCTCAATGGCAGAGTCAGTAGTAGGCTCTTGACTCTTGTTGTAGAGCATTTTGAAGAAGGGGGCAGCCTACTCTATTGTTTTTGGATGGATTTTGGCTACTCTTGGTCATTGACATTTTGCAAATCTAGGGAGGGTCTCAGCAACAACATAATGTTTTTGAAAAATCAAGACATGTATCGTCTTCTGCAAGGTAGTTAGACGATGACCATTAAGGGAGGGTATTAGAATATTGTAATTTTGTTTTAATAGTCATCTTAGTTACTCTTTAGTTTATTAGGTAGTTTCTAGTTTTGTCTTTAGTTCGCGATTATTTCATAATAGAAACATGATCTTTATAAATCTATATAAGGAGCTTTCATCTCTGTCTAATACAACATTGATTTACCATAACAAAAAATTCATTAGCTTAAAAGAACTTAAATACATTTTAATCATCCTTGATACTGCTTTTAGGTAATCATTCCAACCCGAGAAGCAAAAATCTCCAAAAAACCCTGATTATACCTGATTTTTTGCAAATCTATCCCATGGACGATTTTTCCCCCCAAAATATCCCAATTATCTCTCATTTTATGCAAAACTTTCCCACGGACGATTTCCCCCCCCCCAAATATTCTGTCTTTTTAAAAAATCAATGACTACAATTTTTTACTTTGTTTTTTGCATTTATATTGCATTTAAATTGTGTTAATTTTGTGAGGATCACTGCAAATGTAATAGCACTCCTAATTGTATGTATTTTTCAAAGGCAGCAATCTCTCTCTTATTTATATTGTGGATGAGACATGGATAGACATGTCCCTTCATGGGACATGTCTATTCATTACGACATACTTTTTTAATTAATATAGTATTTCTAGTCTTATTATATTAATTTCTCTAACACAATAATACTTTAGATATATATAAATTTATATCTCATATATAATGAATATATATATATATATATATATATATATATATATATACAATAGTATTGTCTCATAGGTTTATCTGACTAAAGCTACCAAACATCAACACTCCCTCTTAGCTAGGGAGGATAAACACATCGTTAGATATTACCTCAATGTAATATCAAGTTTATAGAGATATCATCTCATGATATTAAGAGTAATGGCCATAGAATATCAAGTCACATGATATTCACCATGTACTCAGAATACTGGCCTACCAACATCAAGTCTCATGATGTCCACCAAGTACTCAAAAGTTTATAAAGATATCATCTCATGACATTGGGAGCATTGGCCTGCAAAATATCAAGTTGCATGATATTCACCAAGTGCTCAGTGTAATGGCCTACCAACATCAAGTCTCATGATGTCCACCAAGTACTCAAAAGTTTGTAAAGATATCATCTCATGATAACGAGAGCATTGGCCTACAGAATATTGAGTCGCATGATATTCACCAAGTGCTCAGAGTAATGGCCTACCAACATCAAGTCTCATGATGTCCACCAAGTACTCAACAAATGTCCATAGGTAATGTGCAACTTACCATAGGAACATTCCTATCATCTATCATGATCTGTTTCAGCCATCATAAGATGTCTATCACAATAGAAGATCATGGCATGTTTAAGGAACTCAATCCACCATGCAAGATATCATCTATCATGATCTGTTTCAACCATCATAAGATGTCTATCATGATAGAAGATCATGGCCTGTTTAAGGAACTCAATGCACCATGCAAGATATCATCTATCATGATTTGTTTCAGCCATCATAAGATGTCTATCATGATAGAAGATCAAGTTATTGTAAGATCGTCACCTTTCAATAACTTTAACAAATACAAGTGATAATCATTTAGAATTCATCACTTCCTCATGATGTACACAGGGGCCAGGCCCATTAAAACATTATATCCACCATACCTCAGCACAGAGGGTGGAAACAAGAGATTTCACCTCGAACTTCTCTCAAAGAGAACTTATTGAGCAGATATCAATCTATTGATCTTTTCATCCAAGATTTCTTAAGATGAACTATCAAACTCCCGCTGAGTTTGATATCAATCTTCTGAGCTCCTCATCCAAATTTAACTCAAAAGAGTTAGACTCCCTCTAAATCTCATATCTATCTTCTTTTTCCTGCAAGAGTATCCCCGGAAAAGATCAAGGCAAATAGCTCTTATAGTACGTACATAAATACAAATAAGAGAGATTATAATGAGTAAATAAATTAATACTTAAGGACAATAAATACTTATCTGCACATCAACATCCTTGATACAAGTTGCATCAATGAAGGTCCATATACATCGAATCAGAAAACACCTTCTCAGATTATTTGAAAGACATCTCCCCTTTGAATCATCTCCCCACTAAGGATGGTTTAAGTGGGAATGTAACATTGGTTATTATTCCCCCCACAATGTAAAATTCTTACTCTTATATCGTTGAACAATGATTATGTCTTCTTGTGAAATGAATTGATTGCTCCAAGAAAGGTGACACTCTATAATTAATGCTTTCTTTCTTAACAAATCTGCTACAATTCACTTGACCTTATTCTTTGCACTTGGTGTGGAAAAAAATCTGCAACACAACTTCACTCACTAGATTTCACATAGACCCATACACAGTCGGTCATAACTTTTGACCCCCGACACTTTCTCGCCAATTGCTCCGAGGAGATTATTCAAAATTTGCTTATCACAAACATATCCAAACTGCAGCAAAATCCAACGGTGTATTTGTGAGATATGGTCCCCGTACTGAGACTATATTTTTTGAGACAGTCACACATTCACTATCAACAAACTACTCTCTTACATTTGCAGCCTGGCTCTGATACCATGTTAATTTTGTGAGGATCACTGCAAATGTAATAGCACTCCTGATTGTATGTATTTTTCAAAGGCAGCAATCTCTCTCTTATTTATATTGTGGATGAGACATGGATAGACATGTCCCTTCATGGGACATGTCTATTCATTAAGACATACTCTTTTAATTAATATAATGACATATATATAGTATTTCTAGTGTTATTATATTAATTTCTCTAACACAATAATACTATAGATATATATAAATTTATATCTTATATATAATGAATATATAACTAATATATATCTATATATATCTATATATCTATATATCTATATATAGTATTGTCTCATAGGTTTATCCGATTGAACCTACCAAACATGAACAAATTGAATTTGAAACCTTAATAAATCTCCCGCTACATATGAAACCCTCAAAACCTATGAAATGGAGAAATATTTTGTGAATAGCGCAGTTGTGTGATATTTTTTGGGCACAACTACAAACAAGAGCTCATCAAGACATGCATAGAAGGCAAAACTAGTTGCAAATCTGCAGGGCGTCAAGAAGTGGTACATTTGAGTCAAAGGCAGACAAAAAAAAATTGTAACACTACTGCAAATACATTCTATAACTTCACACCATATAAATAGTATTTACACAAAACTCAACCAACACATACAAATAGATGAATAAATTGTTAATCAAAACTTTCAATGTGCACATCACAAGGAACTTTTGATTTGAATTAACAAGATTAAAAACATTAAATCTATCTATTTTGGTTGGCTTCCATCCAACAAGATAGTATTTTAATGTTATGACAAAGTGAATGGTCTATGTTCCAAGGTTATATCTTCACTTGCTGTTCATACTTCATATTTTGTGTACTTTATCATGGTTTAATGTTATTTATATTCAGATGTTATAATTTCTGTCAATATCATCAATACGCTGTCACACATGGTTTAATTTTGTGTTTACTTCTTATATGTTGAATGTTAAATAAAATTTCCATTGTACACATAACAAGGATCTTTCAATTTAAATTAGCAAGATAAAAAAACATTAAATCTATTTTCTTTTGGTGAGGCTTCCATCCAAAGAGAGTATTTTACTATTATGACGGGTAAATGGTCTATATTCTAAGGTCATATTGTAACTTGCCATGTCTACTTCATATTTTATGTCTACATTATGATGGTTTAATTTTGTGTCTTTTCTTTTTCTTATCTTGATTTTCTGCACAACTAAATTGTTATTGTGAAGACTGGTTGGCTATTTGGTCCAAACAACATTTGATGTTCTATCTTTTTGTATTGTGATAGATTTGTAAATTAGTTCTTTGGAAAGAAACAATGCACATTCTTGGCTAAATGGCTTGAATTTAATGCTAATTTAGGCTATCGATCATATTATTGCTTTGCTTGAGGAAAATAACAATGCTATAGTTTCGTATTTTTACAGCCTCATTACTAGAAGTGAAGAGACAAAGTTAAGTCTAGATCATCTTTTGTCTGTTTAACATTTATCATTCTCTCAAGTTGTAGTACAAAAGCCCTTGGCTGCACAAAAACATCAGCCTAATGTTTATATGTAACCCAATATTGTACCAAGATGTCCAATCTTTGTGACATCAAAATCTTGTTCCTTGTAATTTTGTATGCTTATTTTGATATTATAAATATCTGTTGTTGAGGGTTTTGCACACCACCAACACAGAATACACCAAGTATATCCTGCTCTCTCTTGAACAAGGAAATCTTAGTGCTGTTGGAATTTGATCGGATGAGATAACCCTAAGGTTCCTAATGTCAGGGCTTGACAATGCTTGGTGGATATAATGTAATTTGCTAGATTCACAAGGGGACTTATGCGAATTTTCCTAGAATTGTGGAGGCAATTCCTTCTCTCTCAATCTGAACGATTCTTCTCTAATCTAACAAACTACTTCAAAATAAATAGCCAAAGTGTTAAGATATAGCTTCATTTGTATTGTCATTATATATATACATATATTATATCTACATATATTATACAATATTAATAATGAAGAGTTGTGATATTTATATTATATTATTATCATTATTATATTATTAAAATAGTAATGATAATATTATAATGCAATGATATATATATTATATTATTGTTATAGTTAATTATATATTTATATTAATTATGGTTATTACCATAATTATCATTGTTATATGGTCATGACTCTTCATGACGTGACTATTCAAAAGATATAAATATATATCAATGGCTGGTGAAAAGATCAATCACAATGGTAATCTATTTCACTACAAGCACTCAGATATATTCTCTATAGGACGATTAAGGTTTTATAACACAAAGAGGTAGCATTTAGAGAGACTAAGTTAAGAACTCCTAAGGACAATGACAATGATGGGTAATGTTTCAGATAAATAGATCCCACAAAATTGATTTTTGCTTAGCCAAACTTTGCACAACGCCACAGAAATAGTGCAATCTTCAAAGGAAATAAAAAACTTTCAGATTGCAAACATACATTTAAGTACCCAATACTGACTCAACTCAAACATGCAGCCACAACTGAATAAGTACTACAATTGGGTTCTAACTAACCGAGCACTGTAGCTTACATCAGCAAGATACAAATGGTATGAACTGAAAATTCATCAAATATCTTTGCATTTCACCATTAAAATCACTGAACTGAAACTATCATTGAAGAATAGAAACCGTGCATACATTGGAAGAACACAAGAAAGACACCATAACTTCAAGGTTTTCCTTGCATTAACTTCAAATGTCAATTACAAAAAAGTTTGCTCAGCTTCCACTGCTACTACTACATTCCAACAACTACTAGCTACCAACTACTTAACTTTTCAAAGAAGAAAAGTCATACCTTTCATAGATAAGGCTTACAAGATCAATGATGGAGATTAACTCAACACCAACCTCCACTAGAAGACGAAATAACTTTACCTACTCCCACTATACGACGAAATTTACATGATTCGCAAGGAGAATAAGACAAAAGACTAGGTATAGAAAATTTAATTTGATTTTTCAATATTACATTAGCTTTGACTTTGAAGAATTTCCTATTCCTTTTACAATAAAGTACATTTTGAAAATTCCTCCTTGGAATATTCCATTCCTTGACTGACATTCTCTTGATGTCTTCTTGAATTTCTAGAAATTTTGTATTCATCCCTTGTGTTTGTATGACATCCTTTAGTGAGAAGGAATTTGAAATGCCCTTGTAGCCTTGCTTTGTTTAGATGACCTTGTAGCTTCCTCCAATCCTTGAGTAACTTTAATGGACTAGCTCCCTTGATTTCTTCCAAGGCATTCTTCGGCATGACAACACGACACAACGATCATTGTTCATAGCATTGTTGTTATGATCAAGAACATCCAAAATTCAATTCTATCATAGTATGAACTGGAAGTGGAATTTGGAATAGCATTGTTGGCGAGCCCTGTAAGCTAATCAGGTGATCAGAGGGGGTCAGTTGGTAGAGCCAGTGGTTGAATTCCGTTCTGGAGGTTTTGGTTGCCAGGTTTGCTCTTCGTTTGGGTCAGATTGGATGACTTACTATTTTTAGTAAGTGGTATTTTGGGTATGCCCTAGTTTAGCAGGGTGTCTGCACAGTGTTATCAAATGTTCAGGATCGTTTATCAGGGATCTCCAGTTTGAGAGACTTACAATTTATAGTAAGTCTATTTTTGGCAAATGGTTATTTCTGGCAAGGCAATTTGTGTTGGCAAAGTTAAGGTGTCATTGGTGAAGATAGATCCAAACACAATTCCCACCGGTATAAGGTACACCGGTAGATCACTCATATTACTTTATAGACACCGATAGACTAAACAAAGTACATAGTACCAGTCTTATAGTGCATACAGGGGATGAACCGGGTATAAGATTGATACCAGTTGACTGCATAATAATCCGCACCGGATTATGCGGAGCTATCTGATTTAAAACCGGATTTTATGGAGCATCCACCATTTAGAACTGGAGTTAGCTTTTTTAACGAGAGTTAGTTTTATTTCTACGCAAATGTTTCAAGGTAAACTCAAGATCATCTCGCAAAGCTTTTTGTTGTATGATTTATGGATGAGTTTACAGCCTGGAGGTTCTATGAGTTAGGTTTTAATAAGATTAATTTCTTATAAATACAGGTCATACGACAAAAAAGAGTTGTTGAATATATAGAGCAGGAGAGATATCTTCTGAGAGAACCTACGGTCACAGAGGTGAAAGGCAGAAAGGATCAACAGCTAGGCAGAACAAGAAGGTCAACAGGTATGATCTAATCAGACAGAGAATGTCAATTAAGATCATTGCTTTTATACTGTTAAAGCATATTCAAATCCCTCTATCAGGGTGAACCCTAATAGGTTCTTTGTATAAATCCTTTAATCGGGTAGCATCTTAATTGATGTTGAAAGTCCTTTAACAAGGCAGCTCCTAATAGAGTCAAGATTTTAACCAATCTTCTACCAAATCCCTTTACCAGGTAGCACTCTTGCAAGTGCTTTGTAAGCTCCTAACAGGGCATATTTATTATTGTAGTAGTGAAGTTGTGAGCTCTGTCTTACCGTGATTTTTTCCTTCTAACCGAGGGTTTCCACGTATATATGATGTGTTGATCTGAGTATTTCTATTTCTGTTCATGAATGCTTAATTTCATATTGTTTATTCTGAAAGAATCAACATACAAGGTTTAAGTCGAAGTACAAATAGTATTTATTGATTCACCCCCCTTCTCAGTAATCGATTAGGAATAACAATTGGTATAAGAGCTAAGTTCTCTTAGATATAAAGCTTAACCGCTTGAGAAAAAGATCATGGAGGGTTACAGTTATCGGAAGCAGTTAGAGGAAGCCAATGACATCATTGCCTCTCTTGAAAATAGGCTGAAGAAGATCCCTTGCTAAAAGAAAGGAGCTGGCTCTGCACTTGAGTGAGAGCAATGAAACAATTGACGAACTCTCTGGGCAAAGTGGATCAGATGAAATTGAGGAGGCAGTCTCTGAGCTCATGGAGAGAAACCAAATCCTAACCGATCAGATCTCCAACCTAAGAACGGAGCAGGAAGATAATGCCTTGAGAATGACTGAACTGATTGAGAAAAAGAGGAAAGCTGAAGATGACAGAAACACTACAATTAAATCACTAACAGCCTCTGAGAGAGCAAGAAATCTGGCTGAAGAAGCTGTAAGGGAAAGTGATCTTGTCGTTCTGCAACTTCAAGAAGACATGCAAATAGTGACTCAAGAAAATGCCAACATGCAAAAGATTTGGCATGATAAAGATGATGCATGCAAGAGGTTGGCAATAGAGCTGTATCAACTGAAAGAACAAATGAAAGAACTCGAAGAAAAGAATGAAACCCTTAGGAGATACAACGAAAGCACAGTAAAGCTTGATGAGCAACTAAAAGCTCAAAGAAAGTACAAAGATCCCACAGGACTTGGGTTCACCGGACAAGACACCAAGGAAATCGGTGAGTCATCTGGATCCAACAAAAGCAAGAAGGAAAAGAAGAAACCGGTAGAACAAAAAGGTAAAAAGACCTTCAACACTTCTTGCAATCACTGTGGAAAACCGGGCCATAAAACAAGTAACTACAAAAATGCACCGGCAAAGCCAACCAACAGTTACCTGCAAAAACTGTTGCAAGTATGGCCACAAGACCACTGAATGCTGGTCTCGCCCCACAAGTGTGTCGAGTGGAAGTAGGGGAAGCTTCAAGGGCTATTGCTACGCATGCAACAAGTTTGGACACAAAGCTGATGAATGCAGATCCAAAACAATGGCATTCAGATCCTCACCGAGACCGATATTCCCCAAAAGAAACAAGAACCGGAGCACAACCAACTGTGCTAACTATGGCATTAATAGTCATAATGACTCCTGGTGTAAATCACCCAACAAAAGAAGGGTAAATCCATGAAAGGCTACCGGGATAGTCTATTACACCTGCAACAAAGTTGGACACCTGACCAAAGATTGTAGGAACCAGTCAATAAACGAAAGAAAAGGATCGGTCAAACCGATGGTGAAGACCTCGCCTTCCAATGAGAAGAACAACAGAGGAAAAGAGACCGAGAAAGAAGTCAAGAAGATTTGGTTCAAGAAGGAATCAAATAACTCCGCTGAGGAGAAGACAGAGGGAAGATCATTGTCTACTGATGGTGATATCTCTTCAACAAACTGAGCCTAAAAGGCTTAGAGGGAACCGGTAGCCCGTTTACTTTTCCCGGTAGGACTGGTGAGAAACCGACTCACTAAGTCAGTAAGCAAAACCGGATAGGTAAGCGTTGTTCAACCGGGGTTTGTTCAACAGGAAAAACCCTGAATACAGGTTGCCGAAAAAGGAAAGAAAGGTTAGGTAAGGTAATTAATGCTATAGCCGTTAACAAATAGTTACCGTTTGGTAATTACCATTATGCCCTAAATCTATATAAAGAAAGGGGGATTACTCATTCTCTTTTACTTTGCGATTTGCGATTAACAATTTCTTATGCTTGAGTAATATTCTCGTGCTTTGATCTTTGATAAGATATCTTCTGTAAGACCAATCAAGCTACTTTCTGTATAAACCGGTTGACAACAATGGCATCATCATCATCTGTCGCCAAGTTGATTCAAGGTAATCAATTCGACCGACTTGTCTACGACATCATGGCAGTCCAGAACAAGAAAAACGACATGTCTGGTGCACTGTCATCCGTGCCTGATGGTGTTCTCATGACGAAGGATGTGACCGCTTTCATTCACGCCAAGCAAGAAGAATTGGGTGAGACCTTCATCCAAAGCGAGTACCTCTCGCTATGCATAGACGGAAAGCTTCCAGACAAATACGAGAAGTTGGTGTCGTCTGGGCTAATCAACAGAGTCTGCTACCCAGCCGTCTTCTAACCAGACTGGATTCGACCGGTTCTCAGTCGTGTACATGAACCTGGATTTTGGCTCGCAAAAGGAGCATGCAATCAAATCACCAAGGAGGACCTGCATAGAGTGATTGGGTACAGCGACAAAGGGAACCTCTCACCCTAAAAACCATCTCCAACGTCGTGGTCGCCAAGTTGACAAAATCGAAGTCTGACAGTCGGCTAATGACCATCAACGACATCGAAGATGAAGGAGTTTGGTTCGCATCTGTAGTGATAGGCTACAAAATCTATCAATCTAGTAACCTGAATAGCATACCGAGAGGAGCCATTCATGTCACTCAACGGATAATGCACGACAATGCCCAGTACGATATTTGCACAACACTTCGAGGATAGATTTTTGAGAATCTGGAGAAGCTCGGTATCGTCAAGAAGAAATCCCTAAAGTATGGAACCCTACTGATATGTCTTTACTTTTACTATTCTAATTTCTTCCTTGGAATAGGAAAGATGACTTGGGGAACCGATCGACCTATCATGATCCAGATTAGTGATATGGCCAATCAACTAGGAAACCAGTTCAAAAAAGTCATGACTAAATACTTTGAAGCATTCCAGCTAAGAATGCACGCTAGGGAGAGGATGTCGTCAACTATTGTTGACTCCTACAAAGACGATGTATGTTTTTTGGTCTCCACTGATCACTGCATCATTCAAGCAGTGGAACCAAGAACTGGGTATGCTCCTGAACTAGGGTATGAGATCTCTGCAAAGACAGCCAAGGCATATGCAAATGCCCTGCAAGACTGTGATTTGGACTTGTCCGCTTACCGGTTTGTGACCTTCGAAGAGATTCAAGAGAATCTGAAGAAAAGGGCACCGGTTAAGAATGTTTATGTCAAAAGGACCCCTATACCGAAAAAGAAACCGGTAGCAGACCAACCAAAAGCCCAAAGGAAAAGAGTACAACAAGCGGCCAACACTCAAGGGGAAGAAACTGAAGGAATGGAAACTGAAGACCCAACTCCTCTGGTCCGCAAGAAGAAATCTGCAAAACCGGTGAAGGAAGATGCACCGAGAGCAAGAAAGCCCACAATTGATGAATACGTGGCAGCATTAAAGAATTCGGGTGGTATGGCTTTAGTAGGAAGGAGGTATGATTTGGCGAATGAAGAAGACAGGAGGAAAATAGAAGAGGCGGTAGTCTTCTACATTCATAAATTCAACTGTAATGTCCCTTTCCAGAGCGGAATTTCATGACAATAAGCATTGAATATAAGATTAAATAATTAAATAATGGAAAAAATAAAATAAATATAATTAAAATTATATCATAATAATAAATTATAATATAAAAATTAATTAAATTATTATTATAATAATGGAAGAATATATTGTTAATAATATTACATATAATATTATTAATAAATACATATAATAATTATCAAATAAATAAATAATATTATACCTCGTAAATAAATAAGTAGTAATTTATTATATAATTACAAACTATATCCTGATATATATCATTGTTTTAATACCCGACAATATAACTATTACATGCGAGTTCATATATGGAATCTCGCTGAAAGATATGCAGCTATAATGTTTGATAAAAACATTAAAATTAATAGTACTGAATATACACGATAACATACAAAGGCTACCCCAATACTAACGATATGGTCTGTCAGCGGCAATACCATTGTTTTAATAAAATAGCTAATATGTAAAAACTTTGACTAGGATATCACCAACACAGAATAAATTAGACTAAAGACTAATAAATAACGGTTAGTCTAAGACTATGATAAACCAATCATTGATGAAGAGTCGCATTGTCTAGGAACTGAATAATTCATCGTAGCATATTGGATGGGTGTGATCTCTTACAAGAGAGGAGGCACGTCTTAAGGATGCAACGTTTTGGTAAGGAAAGGGAACAATTCGCTTTTTCTAAGTTAATATATATAATTTGAGAATGATCGCAGCTATGGGGAGGGGAAGAGATTATAAAATATATTTGGTACTCCTTACAAGGGAGGAAGGAGAAACGAATATACAGCAGTGAATAATATTTAAAGATATTAACATCTGTAACAGTCACTGTATGAAATGATCGGGGAATCATCTAGGGAGGATATAAAATAAGGACGGGAAAAAGGTGTCATTCAAGTTCGGAAGGAAGAGACAAGAAATACAGTTTTCTCTTATTTACTTATCCTCATGAAATTACTCTCTGGCACGTAAAGCATAACTTAACATACCAGATATCACAGTCGTGCTGAAAGCTATATCATTCATTGCATGTTCTCATTATTTTGATATAGCATAATGGCACCAACACTATAAGTAATAAGGGAATATTTTATACAGAGCATATCTCATGTCAATATATCAGACATTTCTATTCATATATTAATATTCACAGCATTGCATATATTTATATTGTTTCATATCAGAGATAGCTATGTAATCTCAGACAATCTCCATTACTTAATCCAAGCGTAAGTATCAGGAAGAGTATGAAGTGTGAGTAAAACTCCTGACTATTTGAGGTAGCCAAACATAAGGTCATTACATTACATATAATTAAGGATCATGTTAGAAATAGAAATCTAATCTCTATCATAGAAGCATCAAAACATTACAAATTGGTAGTTATAATCCTTAGTCCTGACAAGGGACATTACATCAACCTTACTCCTACTGAACTTCATAAGGTCGTCCTTGACGATCTCCAAGAAATTCTTGAAGCAAGATGGAAAGCTTCAATGGAAAGGGAAAAATGGCTAAGGATTAGGGCATTGCTTGAGGTTCAGAATCATCTCACTCTGGACTAGGCCACCCAACAAGCAGAATTGCACAAGCAAAACTTCCTGATAAGGAGAATAAGTCAAATGCTCATTGGTGAAGCTGAAAAGGTTCACGAGGAAGGTGTGGCAACATGGACAACTTCTTCAGACCCAACAATAGGCAGAAGAAGCATGCCAAAGGACCACTGAGCCACCAATCATTGATACCGGAAAAGAAAAAGGTGTACTCGGAGCAGAAGTACCAGTTAAAGAGAAGATTCCTACCAGACCGGTCATCGTCGACATCACTGATGATAAAGGTAGTGATCAGCCTCGTCCAACCATTCTTGTTTCTCTAGAAAAAGGTAAGGCTCGCACCATGACTATTAATGATATAGTAGATGAAGTAATGGATTTTGGAGAAGTAGCCAATGTGGCTAGATGGTATAGTGTGCTAGGAGAGGAAGATAAACAAGCAATAATAGTGGCTCTGTTGGAAACCTTCTTGGATTACAACAGAACTCCAAGAGACTACAGGTCTAAGTTTCCCCCTGAACTAAATACAAGACTAATGACAAAATGGAGAACCCATCTAAGCTCCAACACTAGAATTTCTAAAGAGACATTGTCACATGTCAGACCTGGTCTTAGTGAAGATACTATCAAACTTCTGTTAGAGGAAGCATCAATGAATCTGGATACTAGAAATAGGGTTGCCAAGATAATAAATGGTTATGAGAACGAAGTCTATAAAGAGACACTAGAATTCTGGCAACAATATGATTTCAGTGCTCTGAAGGAAACAGGTCCACAGGATGAACCTAGGTCAGAACAGGAACCAACGGTTCAATTCACTGCTCGTGAAGAACCTACAACCGGTGAACAAGAAGTTGCTAAGGAACAGTTCACATCAAATGAACAAGTACCAAGAGAGTCATCACCCAAGATGATTACTGAGAACACCATATCTGGTGAAGAAGACATTGCTATAGGTGAGCTTCATACAGTTGAGGAGTAGCACTCAGATCTACCACCAAAACAAGAAGCCCCACTAGAAGAGCAATTGCAACAAGAAGAAGATGCTCAACCAGAAGTAGAAGTACAACCGGAAGGGGAAGTACAAACAGAGGAAGAAAGATCAGGAGTAGAAGTCCTACCAACAGAAGTGGCATAACCGGAAGAGATGGTTCAATCGGAAAATGAAGAAAAACAAGAACAACAAAATGAAAAGGAACATGAGTTACCTATACAAGAACAACTGATACAGGAGCCAAGACAAAAGGAATAGGTAGATGTTCCAAGCTCGTCCTCATCCAAGAGGAAGCTATCCTTTGCAGCAGACACAAAAGCCAAGATGAGAAAGGCTAGCAAGACCGTAGTTGACATAAGCAAAATGTCAACTAGGCAATTAAAGGAGTTGACAAAGAGGAAACAGGACATGGTACTAACAAGTGTCAAGAACATCCTTAGCAATTTTGTACTGGATGCAGACATTGATGAAGATGAACATGTAATTGATCAATTAGAGATTTTGGCACAAGCGATCGGAGAAGATCTAATTGATCAAGAAACAATCGCCATTGATCACTATGAAAAGAAGAGAATAGAAATTCTCCACAAACAGGTTGAAGAGATAAAGGTAACAGTGTCTACCAACTTAAGGGTACTTCAACAATAGATTCAAGTTGCAGGAAGTTTGATGACAAGGACTTTGAATCTTGATACTTTTATACAAGATCTCACAGAAAAGTCATCGAAGACTTCTGAAGACATAAGAGTTTTGTCTTCCGAGTTTGAAATAAAGAACAAATCTGCAACAAATTTCAGCAGAGAAATGACAAACCTAGCTCTCATTTTGAGAAAGGGATCTAAAGAGAAAACCAAGCGAATGCAAGATATTATTGGATTTCAATTATTTCTGGCCCCCACTTTTGATTTAATGCAAAGAACTGCAACAGAAGCTGAGAATCTGATCAGTGAACCGACCTACAAAACTATAGAAGACATGGAAAACATTATTGTCTCTCTAAAAGCAACACAAAAAAATATAGAACATGTCACCGGTCAATGGAACCCTTTTCTTCATACAGCGAAGAAAGTGTACAAGGACATCTTTACAAAGTTACAGATGTAAACCATTTTGTACCACAAAAACCTTTGTCCTATGGAGGCACAAAGGGGAAGAAGACATCAGAGGAAAGGAAGAAGATCAGAAAGGGGAGAAGATCAAAAAGGAAGAAGCTCAGAAATGATAAAGAGTAGACTCAGCTACGGAGCAGAAGGCAACACAAGAACAGGGGAAGTCTACAGACAAAAGAGCTGAAGCACACACATAGGTGAAGTCTACAAGACAGGGAATCAATTGTGATGAGTGAGTGATGGTTTTGCCACCAATGTCAAAGGGGAAGATTGTTGGCAAAGTTAAGTTGTCATTGGTGAAGATAGATGCAAACACCATTCCCACCAGTATAAGGTACACCGGTAGATCACTCATTACTTTATAGACACTAGTAGACTAAATAGAGGATATGCACCGGTAGACTAAACAGAGTGCATAGTACCGGTCTTATAGTGCATACAAGGGATGAACCGGGTATAAGATTGATATCAGTTGATACATAATAATCTGCACCGGATTATGTAGAGCTGTCTGGTTTAAAACCGGACGGAGCATCCACCATTTAGAACTGGAGTTAGCTATTTTAATGGGAATTAGTTTTATTTCTATGTGGATGTTTCAAGGTAAACTCAATATCATCTCGCAAAGCTTTTTGCTGCATGATTTATTGATGAGTTTACAGCCTGGAGGTTCTATGAGTTAGGTTTTAATAAGATTAATTTCTTATAAATATAGGTCATAGAACACAAAAGAGTTGTTGAATATACAGAGTAGGAGAGAGATATCTTCTGAGAGAAGCTCCGATCACAGAGGTGAAAGGCAAAAAGGATCAACAACCGGGCAGAACAGGAAGGTATGATCTATCAAATCTATTAGATTTCCACAATTCATGTATATACTATATCAGTTTCTGAATTCGATTTTAAAAAAACTCTACACAATCGAATCCAGAAATTGATATAGTAGGTATGATCTAATCAAACAAAGACTGTCAATTAAGATCATTGCTTTTATATTGTTGAAGCATATTCAAATCCCTCTATCAGGGTGAACCCTAATAGGTTCTTTGTATAAATCCTTTAACCAGGTAGCATCTTAATTGATGTTAAAAGTCTTTTAACAAGGTGGCTCCTAACAGAGTCAAGATCTTAACCGGTCTTCTACCAAATCTCTTTACCGGGTAGCACTCTTGCAAGTGCTTTGTAAGCTCCTAACAAGGCGTCTTTATTACTGCAGTAGTGAAGTTGTGAGCTCTGTCTCACCATGATTTTTTTCCTTCTAATCGAGGGTTTCCACATGTATATGATGTGTTGATCTGAGTATTTCTATTTTTGTTCATGAATGCTTAATTTCATATTGTTTATTCTGAAAGAATCAACATACAAGGTTTAAGTTGAAGTAGAAATAGTATTTACTGATTCACCCCCCCTCTCAGTAACCGATTAGGAATAACAGTTTGAGCTCGGGGCTCTATTGTCAGAAGTTAGTTTGTTTCAGTCAGATAGATTCGGTGGCTTCATATTTTAATTGTCGTTATTAAATTAAGTTATTTTAATTTAATAACTTTATGACTTTATAACTTCAATGTTATAAAATGTTGTGTTGAAGAAGCTACTTAAGTGAAAAATGTAAAGTTGAAGCTTTTTCAATAAGCTTATATATTCAGCTCAAAAAAGCACTTTACTCACCATTGATCATTTGATAATAATTGTTTTGTGAGAGAATTCGACTTTTCTTGGAGGAGCTAGGGTTTGAGCTTGGTCTTCATTATTGGAGAAAGTTCTGCAGTAATTCTTGAGCTTGGTCTTCTTCTGGGAGAGAGCTCATTCAGTTCTTGAATGCCAAATTTATTAGTTGTTCATATGTTGTGAGAAGAATCGAAAATGAAGAATATATATTAACTTTGAGGATTTGTTGTGGAGTTTGAAACAGCTGTGAACCGCAATTAGTCAAGCAAAGAACAGTGTCGTACGGATCTCTGTTAAGGCTGTACAAATTTATGTCTGGGTTGTAGAGAATTTGAGATTAAAGAAGTATCGCGTGGAGCCTGGAGCTATTCTGGGAAATGCGATTGGACTGCAATTGCATTCATTTCAGTGACGTGTAAGGGAGTTTGTTGGTGGTGCCAATAGCAAGGAATTCGGCTGTGTAGTGCTGGTGCAAATTCACTCTAGCCACAATTCATTCTAGCAGCCGCATTAAGACAAAGGTGCCAAATTTTTATTGCAAATGTTTGTAATAGGAAATTAATTTGATAGTTGCTCAAATTCTGACATTTTGTAAGCAATTCAGTGGTGTATTAATTACTGTTGTTATTTTATCAAGTGGTGAAAAATAAAAAAGAAACATTTAATTTAAAAATTCAAAAAAAATTTGCAAGAAATCCAAAATTATTCAATAGAAATACAAATTGCAACATATTGAACCAGTAGGGTTCATCACAGTTGAGGCGCCATTCTCCTTTAATCTGCATTTTGTGTTTTGAAATCCTATTTGGAAGCGCACATAGGTGGCATTCTAGGAATGGCAGGTTTTAGGAGTCCAAGGAATGATATAATCCCCATGATGCTGCTGGATCCACCTCCTTACCTCTCATTTTCTTTGTTTCTTGCTGTTTTCTTGGGTGCACAAAGGCAAGGCGCATAGAGAGGTGGCCTGAGGAGACATTTTTGGATTTTTCCTTATTATGGCTTACTCCCCGCTGAAAAGGTATGTGCACCCTTCATTCATTGTGTTTCTTCTTTGGGCAGCTATTATGGATGTTCAAAGAATGAACTCATACCCGCCCTGCTATTCATTGTTCTTGGCGTCTCCTCCTCAAGTCCTTGAATTAATGATCCAATGATATCCATGGGGCTGAAAATTCCCCATCATGATGCCTTTTCCACCCCTTCTTCACTTTTTGGCTCATTATCCCATGTCCATGAAATTACAAAATCCTATTCAAGGTCCACGGCCACTTCTCTAGACTCATGCTTAATTTTTCTAAGTCTTTAGCTATCCAAGCTTTAGTCTTTTCAATTTGAATGGCGATTTCAACTTTCATATTTCTCCTTCCATTTTACTTAGCTCATTCATGACTTGAACAATTATTGTGCATTCCAAATACGCAAAGTTTATTCCATACCCGCTTTTCAGCTCCTCGAATGATTCCTGATAAATTTCTCTAGGTGTAGAATGACTCCACCTAAGCCTCATTTGGGTGAACCAAAGAAAGTACCCTCTCTTCATCTTTGTTTTAATTCCACCTCTTAATCATCATAAAAAAGTCTTTGCAACTCCAACAATTATCTCTTGATAATCAACATTGTCCAGTTTTCACCATTAGTCTACTTGAGCCCCAAGATGTGAAGAAATTACAGAAGATTGCACACAAACTGATCTCCATGTAAGTTATATGGTGTTGATATTTGTAGGTTCGATCAGATAAAATATCGATAATTATAAAATAGATAAAATTGAGATATATATATATATATATATGTATATACCAATATATAGATAATAACAATAATAATATTAATAATATTATTGTTATTATTATATATATATATTGATATTTATTTATATTATTATCTATTATTATTTAGGTTGTTGATGTTTTGTAGCTTCAGTCGAATAAACACTGAGTCAATACTAGTAAAGATATGTATCTATATATTTAGTATATATGAGATGTATATATATACTTATATATATATATATATATATATTTATTATGTAAATATTAGAGAAATTAATATAATACTCAAGAGATATTATATATATGTATATATATATAATCATAATTGTCATTATATTAATTACATATTAATGAATTGGCATGTCTCATAAAGGGACATGTCTCTTCTTGGCTCATTCTCAATATAAATGCAAGAGATTGTTGCATTTGGAAAACAAATACAATGAGATAGTGCTATTACATTTGCTATGATCCTAAAAACTTAACATGGTATCAGAGCCAGGTTGCAAATGTAAGAGAGTAGTTTATTGTTGGTGAATGTGTGATTGTCTCAGAAAATACAGTCTCGATATGAAGACCATATCTCACAAATGAACCGTTGGATTTTTCTAAATTTCAGATATGTTTGTTAAAACCAAATTTATAAGAATCTCACCAAAGCGATCGGAAAGAAAGTATCTGGTTCAAAAGTTATGACTAAATGTGTACGGGTCTATGTAAAAACAAAATCTGTAAAAGAGTGAGGTTCCTTCTTTAAAAGCCTAACTACTTTAAGGGAGATCTAATAAGATTAAAGGTTGTGATAGTGTATAGAAACTTTGGATATTCAATATAGGTCATGTGAAGAATTATGGTAATGTTTGAGAACAACGATGTCATTCTGTGAATTAGCATGATATTTTCTATATGAGCTCACCTTACAGAATGAAATACTTGAAATTTATAAAAGATAAATATTTCATGTTTTATTAATGCACATAATTTTGGAGTTTGTAATTCATGCTATACTATTGGTTAGTAAAATATTGTATGCTTCTATCATTGGTATTTATGATCGAGATAGTTTAGTGAGCTATTTGTAATCTCTCTCTAACATACCTTCAGGACAGAAGCACAAGCTAATTGCATTCAGGGGAGAAAGAACATGATGCTTGCAAACGAATTGATGATTGAGACTAGATGCAAAGGGAGTCTGACATTTCAAAAAAAGTCAAGAAGTTGATAAACTTGATCTCCAGAGGGAGCAAATGGTTCATTCAACTTGTGACAATCTTGATCATATTGATTGAGGAGTTCACTATTGAAGGTGAAACACTTCTAAGGTAAACTTGATATAATTGATTATTATACTAATGAATCATGAATATTTTTAATGGGCCTGCCCCCTGTGTAAATCATGAGGAAGTGACGACTTCCAAATGATTATCACTTGTATTTGCAGAAGTTATTGGAAGGTGACGATCTTACAATAACTTAAATCATGATATACATTATTTATAATGTTGAAACAGGTCATGATGAATTAATGCAACAACTAAGTGTTAGATGTCATTAAGTTGACGGTCTATGAGTTGTTTGCATAAATATATCCTGTAAAGCAACAACTAAGTGTTAGATGTCATTAAATTGACGGTCTATAAGTCGCTTGTATAGATACATCTTGTAAAGCAACAACTAAGTGTTAGATGTCATTAAACTGACGGTCTATAAGTTGTTTGCATAGATACATCTTGTAAATCAACAACTAAGTGTTAGATGTCATTGACGGTCTATGAGTTGTTTGTATAGATTTATGATAGGTATTTGGTAAATATCATGTGTTGATATTCTGCAGGCCAGTACCTTATTGAGTACTTGGTGAATATCATATGTTGATGTTTTGATAGGCCAATACTCAGAGTATTTGGTAAATGTCATGTGTTGACATTCTGATAGGCCAATACTCAAGAGCTTGGGGATAGAATCACCGATGGAGGCAATCCACCTAAGAACTTGTGGATAGAATCGCCGATGGAGACAATCCACCTGAGAACTTGTGGATAAAATCACCGATGGAGGCAATCCACATATTGAGACTATGTTTCTATTGACTACATCTTGAGGATGATGCCTTTATTTCTTACATCATATGATTGATGTTGTCAAGTGTCTTAAGTGTTGACATTGGATTGATTTATCCTCCCTAGCTAAGAGGGAGTGTTGATGTTTTGTAGCTTCAGTCGAATAAACACTGAGTCAATACTAGTAAAGATATGTATGTATATATTTAGTATATATGAGATGTATGTATGTATGTATGTATGTATATATATATATATATATATATATATATATATATTATGTAAATATTAGAGAAATTAATATAATACTCAAGAGATATTATATATATATATATATGATCATAATTGTCATTATATTAATTACATATTAATGAATTGACATGTCTCATGAAGGGACATGTCTCTTCTTGGCTCATTCTCAATATAAATGCAAGAGATTGTTGCATTTGGAAAACACATACAATGAGATAGTGCTATTACATTTGCTATGATCCTAAAAACTTAACAAGGTTGATATTCATTATCATTATTATTATGAGACATATAATAATAATGATTATAATCATTATAATATTTGATCGAATTAACAAAAATGATTCATAGAAGAATCAAATACTATCGATTTATATTGCAATATCGAATCACATTACAAACTGTCGTTTTGTTATTGCAAACCCCCGATTGTTATCAGGTCTGAACATATTGAAATGTGGTGACGAAAAGTCACGCCTATGATAGGTGTGGCTCCTTGAGGAGTCACGTCTATCATAGACGTGACTAATCTCCCATGTTGTTACGGTATATATGCCGTATAAAGTGATACCAATCAAATGTGGTGCACAAAAATTAATAAGTGACAAAGCTTTGAGTTGGTATCCTGCAAAACAATAAACAGTGTGAATTTCAGATTCAATAATAATTAAAATACTATTCTATATACAGCAATATATTAGATGTATAAATTGCTCTCAACCGAATACTGCTAATATCAGAGTTTGTTCTAACAATTAGATTTGATATAAGTTCAATTTGCATTTACAAGGTATCAAAGCCAAGTTAGGAAGGATCCTAGCAGCAACTGAACTTGAGGAATTCAGATTTAAATCTAAAGAACATTACATTCCTCTATGACAACTGTAATCTGATTTGAAGATAGACTAGATGGAGGAAATAACTTCTCATCATGGAAGTTCAGAATTATGATGATATTAAAAGAAAATAAAGTTGAGTCATTTGTGAAAGAAAATAAACCAAAACCAAAGAATGATCTCGAGAAAACAGCATAGATTGAAGGAAATGAAAAAGCCATGAAAATCATAGTTGGAGTTAGAGATGATATTGTGCAAATTTTGACAAAACATGAAACTACATATCATATGTTTAAAGAACTTCAAAGTACATATGAAATAAATAATTTCAGCAGCACTTCGGCCCTAAAGAGAAATCAATCATATAAATATGAACAAAGGAGAATCTATCAATGCATACTTTATGAGAATATCTACTCTAAAGAATCAATTATCAACACGATACCAAATTGAAAGTAAGGAGCTAACACTTATTGCCCTAGATGGTCTACCAAATTCCTAGGAAACATTTGTTCAAGGCATTAGTGAAAGGTCTAAATTTCAGAAATTTGACTAGTTAAGATCAGACTGTCTTCAAGAGGAATCCAGACACACAAAGAAAGGATTCAATAAGAAAAATGTAGATGAAGATCTTCATGTCTTGAATGCAAGCTCTCACAAGAAAGGAAAGGAGAAATTCTTTAAGAAGAGGAAAAGTCACCCTAAGAAAGGTTCATCCAAGAAAGATGTTTCTCACATCCAATGTTTTAGATGCGACCAGTATGGGCACTATGCAGTTAGATGTCCTAACAGAACCAAGCAACAAGCGTCATATGCCAAAATAAGAAAATCCAAAAAGGAGCATGAACCCGAGAAATATGTATTCTACTCTGCACTTTCAAATCAAGTATCAAATAAATCCAACACCTAGGTTATAGATAGTGGTTCATCAAAACACATCACAAGGTTTAGGGAACTCCTAGGCTCCATGGTAGAAGAAACTGACGAGCAAGTGACAATTGGAGATGACTCTGCACATCCAGTCAAACATGTTGGAACCATAGAAGCATAAATCATTTAGGGAATAAATCGGCAAATCAAAGGAGTAGGATTTTTTGAAAAAATCAGGAAAAAATTGAAATTACAAAAAAAATATAATGATTCAAAGCGCTTGCACAACCTCCTCTTGATATATTTTAAACTTGGAGGACTTAGTTTTAACAGTGATATTGTTTGTATAGACTTCAATCAATGTATGATTTGAGTAGCACCAAAACATGATGTGGGCTTTCTTATTTTTCAAAATCAAAATGAAGATTTCTTCGCAAAATATTGCCAATAAAAGAAAATCTTCATATTCATATAACTAGAATTCATTTGTGATATTGCTATCACGATTCATCTGTGTAGTTTTTAAGTCAAACTCATTGACCCAAGTTTCATGAGTAGTGGTTTACAAGATTACATCTCTCATGACAATGAATGGAACACTTAGCACTCATTGCATCCAGGTGATGCTCATAGAGGTGAAGCATTGGGACCTCTCGGGAGGTAACCCATCCCAATACCACTCAAGCACAAGTGCTCTTAACCCTGAAGTTTCCTCCAAGGTTAAGCCCACTTGCTTACAACCCCATTTTCAAAACCTTCAGCAAGTGTTGTGCCTTACAAACAATTCATTCGAAAGCCCCTTAAGCTCATCAATTGATAAGTAGAAGATATTTTCCACAACAACTGCAATTGTGATATTTCTATTAGGATTCATTTGTGTAGTTTTTGAGTAAAAGTCATTGACCCAAATTTCATGAGTAGTGGTTCACAAGAACCCATCTCTCATGAGACTAAATGGAAAGCTTAGCACTCATTGCATCTAGGCAATACTCACACAGGTAAAGCACCGAGACTTTCTAGGAGGTCACCCATCCCAGTACTACTCCAGCTCAAGCATGCTTAACCACAGAGTTTGCTCCAAGATGAAGCCTACTTTGCTTGTAACCCCATTTACAAAACCTTCAACAAGTATTGTGTGATGTCCCCATTTCAGCAAGTTTCAAGATTATGGATAAGCTAGCTCATCATTGTGACCCTTGTGAGTTAACACTTGGATTTGAGGGTCTTTGTTCGGTCGACTTGCTATTTACAGTAAGTCAGGGAGTTGGTTTCTATTTTTGGCAGTGCTCAGTGGTGACACCTTGGGTCAGGGAGTCTCAGTTCTTCCTTAAAGCTTTGAAAATAAGAGCTTAATGGAAGTTATTAATTAAGTTTGACTTAGTTAAATAACTTAATGAGTTTGATGTTCTAATTGAATGGTGTGTCCAAGAAGCCTCTTTAGTGAAAGGTGTGTGCAAGAAGACTCTTGGCGTGGAGTGTATTGAAGAAGTTTTGCATTTAAAAGTTATTAAAAAACAATACCTTGAAAAGGATCGAATTATCTCATTATCACATTATTATGGATTCTTTTGATAAAAATCGTGCATGAAGAGTTTGACAAGGGTTTGAATGAGGGCATCTTGCAAAAGTTGGTCGATTTTCTGCATATATTTTAGTCACTTTGAATAAGTGTTTGATGCTGATGAATTGTGATTGATAATTTTGATCAAAAATTCTCATAAGGTACGTTGTGAGATGTTTTTTTGGTTGCCGCAATCACCACACAATTGGATGACATTATTGGTTTGATAGCAACTCAGTATTTAAGGCCACGTATGCATTATAAGAGGCCGTCGTGACCTTAGAAACTCCACTCAAGAGGCAGTGTTTCATTATGAAGACCAGTGTTTGGAATTGTGGCTTGTTTTGATTTAGGCCAGAGCCAATGTCCAGCATACTACATCCACGACAAATTCCAATGCTTCAATTCAACTTCCAAGTTCATTATATATATATCGATTTAAATAAGTTGTGTTTCAAATTTCTTTCACAGACTTCACTTCCATCCTGGAATCAACCCTATTTCTGAGTGATTTGTTAATTTCGTGAGTTTTTGTAGGGTTTCTTAGATTTTTCCAATGATTTTTTACATTTTTTTGCCATTTTTTTAGGGATTTTAATATGATTTTAATGTGCTTTAAATGCAAAAAGGTCATTGAAAATCGGGTCAACAATTGGTCAATGATTTTTTCATGAATCGGGATTTTTTCAGGGAAAATATCGGCAAGCTCCAAGATTCAAGATTAACTGGGTATAATCGGGATTTTTTGCAAATTTATGCTTCTATGGTTGGAACTTGCAACATCAAATTAAAATCTGACATCTCCATCCAACTCACTGGAGTATTATTTGTCCCAGGCATCAAAAGAAACTTGGTCTCCATATCTGCACTTGAAGATAATGGATATAGGGTAACCTTCATGGATAGTAAAGTGTTGGCATGGCCAAAGAACCCTACTACTAAGAAATCTCAAACCATAGGTCATAGACAAGGTTATTTGTATGAGTTATGTACTGAACCAATGTTGGCATTGGGAGATTAACCGATAAGGAATGTAACCGGTATATGGAAAACTGGTTTTGTTATTAACTGGAAAAGAGTGTTGTCGGCTGACATTAAAGGTCCACAGTGTTACTCAGTCAGAAACCAAGGTCAGGTCAATAAGTCAGGAACAGCTGACATTAATCGCAGGAGGACCGGTGACACATAGTACTAAAGCTCTAACTAATCATCAGAGAAACCGGTCACCAAGGAAGATGCAATCGGTAACCAGCAACGGGAACCGAGGAAAGGGTGCTACCGGTACAACTAGTAAAAGGGATGGTGACAGGTTAAGGTTCTAACCTAAGGATATAAACCGATCAGTGAAGATTTCATCACGACTGATGAACTGGGGAAAGTCACAGTCAACAAATAGTTCTCTGACTCTTTGACCGGCATTTGTTGCACAAAATCCGGTAGACTTTGTGTTATCATGACGATCAATGCAAGGCGCAATTGAAGGTTTTAATGCCGGAGTTTGTGGCATTAAAACATATAGAAAACTCTAGTGAAGGAAACCTTTTGACACGCATCTGTCATTTCCTTCATAAAGCGGAAAAAGCATGGCATGCATCGGATGTTTTCTCAGTGATTTGAGACTCCACTGGGTGATGGATTTGAAGGTGATCTTTAAACAGGTCCTGCATGTAAAAAGCAAAAAGGGCAAAAGGTCTGTATATTCCTTTTCGTGAGATGAATATAGTTTGCCTTCATTCTGCCAAAGAAAAGAGTGAACCTGTAAGCTAAAAGAAGCTACGAAAAAGGTGAAGAGAAGAAGAGTGTACAAAGAATTACAACAGCCAAGGAGAACATACCTGCAGTGACTAGTGATGATTCTCAATTGAAAAAGAACAACGATCTTATCAGGCTTTGTAAAGTCATCTTTAAAAGATCAAAAATCTATGTTGCTCTCTGATAATTGCAATAGCAAAATCTCAGTATTTTGGGTAGACATTAACAGGTCCCTTGTATTAATAAATCCCTTAACCGGGTGACATCTGTTTAGGTGTTCTAAGTCCTTTAACCAGGCAGGTTCTAACAGACCTTATTTTTTAAATCCCTTAACCGGGTCGCATCTAGCAGTGCCTTTGTAATCCTTTAACAAGGAAGGCTCCTTACAAAGCACACTTCAAAAGAGTGCAAAATTTGTGAGGTTTACTCACACCATTGTTTTCTTCCAATTTGGGTTTCCACATGATAAATTTGGTGTTGTTTACTGTTGGTTTGTTTGTCTACTATTTCTGTAATAGAATCTATTTTGTTTACAGACTTGGCTAGAATATATCAGATTTAGAACTAAAATTTTAATGGGTGTTGATTCAATCCTCCCCTCTCAGCACCCGTTGGGACCATCAATTGGTATCAGAGGTTTAGTTCCTTTTCTAAGTTGCTTAACCGCAACAAGGAAAGGATCAAATGATGAGGAAGGAAAGACCGAAGTTTTCTAAGGTAAACTTCACTCTATGGTCTAGCAGAATGAAGTTGTACATGAAAACCACTGGAGATCAATACTGGACTCATGTAATTCATGATTACCCTGAACCCACCGACACCTTGACACCTGATGAACAAAAGATCAGCGCAGAGCATACAGCTGCAATGGATATGATAGAAAGTACGCTACCTAATTATGTCTATGCAGAGATTGAAAATTTGACAACTGCTCACAAGATGTGGGTTAAGCTACAAATAGTATATGGTGGTGACCCACATGTTCAAACAGAAAAGGTAGAAAGCCTCAGAGGCAAATATGATGATATGAGAATGAATGGAGAGGATATTGAGCACTACAGCAATAGAATCAAAAAAGTGATGAACTGCGCCAAAAGCGCTGGAGGAACACTGAGTGAGGAAGATGTGATAAGCAAAATATTGAGAACGCTGAGGCCACAATATGCTATCAAAATCTCAGTCATACAAGAGCTCAGATCAGTGACCACGTCACAAGTCACTCTTGACTCCCTAATCGGTAAGTTGATTGCATTTGAATTGAGCAATTTTGATAACTTACCCATGCAAGAAGCTACATTTAAATCTTATGTTAATACGTCTTCCACCAAGAAAGGAAGAGAAACCAGGAATAGTTCTACCGGTAAGGCTAGAAGTTTTGTTGAAAATATACTCTCTGAAGAGATGGAGCAAGATGAGTTTGAAGCACTCATCGCAAGGAGATTTCCAAGAGGAAAAGGGAAGTACAAAGGTAAACTTCTACTAAAATGCTTTTCTTGCAATAAGATAGGACACATTGATACAAGATGTCCAGATAATGAAAATAAAGAGAAGAGCAACCGATTCAAGAATAAAGCAAAGGAGTGCTACCTTGTGGAAGGAGTCATGGACAATGAATCTGAAGATTCTGAAGATGAAGAAATTGTCTTTGTTGCAATAAAAGAAGAAAGCCAAGTGATAAGTGAAATGACACTTATCTTAAGATCTCATCAGCACGATGACTGGATCATTGACAGTGGATGCACTCACCACATGATTGGTGATAAGAACAAGTTCATCCGCCTAAAGCTCAATGATGGTGGATCGATAACCTTTGGTAACAATGCTCCCTGTGCTATCAAAAGTAAAGGCTCAATTGCACTTGGCAATGAAGTTGTAAATGAAGATGTGTACTAGGTAGAAGGACTCAAGTACAATCTAATGAGTGTCGCTCAATTAAATAAAAATGGATACTTGTTGGATTTCGAGCAAGGTTCTTGTGTTGTCAAGAACCAATCAGGAGCTCATGTTGCTACCGGTAGACAAAGTAAAGGGAACTTGTTCTATATGGACTCAATGGAGGGAGCTTGCCTCATGGCATCAGTAAAAGGAGACAATGAGGACAACGATTGGTTGTCGCATAAGAGGCTCTGCCACATAAACTTTGAAAGCACTGTCAAAGTGAGCAAAAAGAAGTCAGTCAGAGGGCTTCCTAAGATTACCAACTTGACAGAGGTATTTGTAAGGATTGTCAGTTAGGAAAACTGACAAGAACAAGTTTTAGTAGTAAACCATTTTCTGCTGAAAACGTTCTGGATCTCGTACACAGATTTGTGTGGACCTATGAGAACAAAGAGCTACTATGGAGACGGGTATTTCATGATTTTTGTAGATGATTTCTCAAGAATGATGTGGACACTTTTTCTTAGAGAAAAATCAAAGGCCTTTCACATGTTCAAAATCTATAAGGTTCGGGTGGAGAAGGAGACCGGTAAAAGGTTGAAGTGTCTGAGATTAGACAAAGGAGGTGAATACACCTCTCAAGAGTTCACTCACTACTGTGAAGAACAAGGAATAAAAAGGCAATTGTCTGCACCAAGTACCCCGCAACAAAATGGAGTCGCTGAAAGAAGAAATAGGACTCTGATTGATTGTGCTAAAACCCTAATGATTCAAAAGGATCTCCCCCATCACTTCTAGAGAGAAGCTATCAACACTGTTGTGTATACACTGAACCGAGTTCAAGTTACGAAAGGAACCGATAAGACTCCCTACGAGTTATGGTTCGGTCACACTCTCAGTGTAGGCTACTTTAGAATTTTTGGTAGCAAATGTTACATTAAAAGAGATATGTATTCTGGCAAGTTTGAGCCAAAAAGTGATGAAGGCATATTTTTGGGTTATTCTACCAAGAGTAAAGCCTATCGGTGTTTGAATAAGAGGGCAGGGAAAATAGTAGAAAGTATCAATGTGAAGATTGATGAATATTCAAAACCAAGAAGTAAGATCAGTCTTAATAAGTATGACATTTATCATGATCATAATGCTGAAAATCATTTGGAATTCAATGAAATGAGTGTTGCTGATGAAGGAGAAGAGCAGGTAATCAGACCCTTGGAGCAGGATGATGTACCTGAAAACATAAGATCAACTCTAGATGATGAACAGGAAATTGTTCATGACCATGTTGGAGAAATTGCTCAACCGGAAGATATAGACTGGGAACATCGACTGGTTCTGCCAAGGTATGTCACATATCATTCCACTGATTACATTATAGGTGACAAACATGCTAATATTCTTACCAGGAGAAAGGCTAGAGAAAGTATCTAAAAATTTCCAGCATAGAGTCAAAAACCACCAGGGAGGCTCTGGAGGATGAAAACTGGGTCAAGGCAATGGAAGAAGAGATTGAGCAAATTGAGAAGAATGAAACATGGTTCTTGTTCCAAGACCATAGGACAAGAATGTCATTGGGACCAAGTGGGTCTACAGAAACAAATTGAATGAAGAAGGAAAAATGATAAGGAACAAAGCAAGATTAGCCTGCAAAGGATATGCACAAGAGGCAAGACAGGATTATGGTGAAACTTTTGCACCTGTGTCCAGACTAGGAGTGAGAATCTTACTTGCTTATGCTACTCATAAAAGGTTCAAAGTATACCAAATGGATGTAAAGTCTGCATTCCTAAATGGTATATTGGAGGAGGAAGTTTACATAGCACAACCGGAATGCTTCTCAACCACAGAGAAGAGTGTTATGGTCTGTAAACTGAAAAAGGCTCTTTATATGCTAAAACAAGCCCCAAGGGCTTGGTATGAAAGGTTGCATTCATACTTCCTGGCTATAGGATTTACAAGAACAGGAGATAACAACAATATGTATCTCAAGACTGAAAAAGAAGGGACCCTGATTGCTGAAATTTTTGTTGATGACATCATCTTTGGAGGAGATGCCAAAATGAGCAAAGTCTTTGCTAAGGAGATGAAGAAAGAGTTTGAAATGTCCATGATTGGAGCTATCAAATTCTTCATTGGATTACAAGTCCATCAACTCAAAGAAGGTATTTTTATTTCTCAGTCCAAGTATGTCAAAGAAATTCTTTAATCCTTTGGGCTAGAAGAATCCAGACTGGTTGATACACCAATGATAACTAACCTCAAGTTATCAAAGGAAAATGATGCAAAAGAAGTAAATGAGACATTGTATCGGTCTATGATTAGCAAATTACAGTATGCAGTGCATAGTAGACCAGACATAGCACATGCAGTAGGCATTGTAGCAAGATTCTCTACTAATCCAAAAGAGACACTTAATAGCAGTAAAGAGAATTTTTAAATACCTAAAGGGCACTGAGGAGTATGGCCTATGGTTTCCTCACAAGGGAGGTTTCCAAATAAAGATATTTACTGATGCAAATTGGGCTGGTAATATTGATGACAGAAAGAGCACAAATGGAGGCATATTCTTTCTTGGAGAAAGGATCGTGTCATGGACAAGTAAGAAACAAAACTCCATTTCACAGTCCTAGGGAGAAGCTGAGTATGTTGTTGCTGCAATCAATTGGGCACAAGTGATCTGGATCAAACAGATATTGGAAGGAATCCAAGAACAGATACTTGAACCCATTGCAATTTACTGTGATAGTACAAGTGCAATAAACATATCAAAAAATCCTGTCATGCACTCCAAAACAAAGCACATTGCTATAAAGTATCACTATATGAGAGAGCAAGTGCAAAATAAGGAAGTAAGATCGGAATATGTTCCCACAAAAAAACAGGTTGCTGACATATTCACAAAGTCATTACCAAAGAGTAAATTTGAGTATCTCAGAGGTAAATTAGGGGTGATACCCATTCCTGATCTTCAGTAAATAGGCAAAGATGTTCATCAATTCATTATGCTTCAATAGAGGAATCAGCCTCATCTTAACTGGATTGATGAATAGGAGTGTTGCTCGAAGGGGGAGAAAATTTCATCAAGGTAATCTTTTTGACTAGCCTTCGGCATTACAATCAAAGGGGGAGATTATGACCGACGGAGATCTAGTAATGTAATGTTATGGTTTTGTCATCAATGCCAAAGGGGGAGATTGTTGGCATTGAGAAATTAACCGATAAGATATGTAACCGGTATATGGAAAACTGGTTTTGTCATTGATCGGAAAAGAGTGTTGTCAGCTGACATTAAAGGTCCATAGTGTTATTCAGTCAGAAACCAAAGTCAGGTCAACAGGTCAAGAACAACTGACATTAATAAGCATAGGAGGACCGGTGACACATAGTACTAAAGCTCTAACTGATCATTAGAGCAACCGGTCACCAAGGAAGATGCAACCGGTAACCAGCAATAGGAACCGAGGAAAGGGTGCTACCAGTACAACTAGTAAAAGGGATGCTGACAAGTTAAGGTTCTTACCTAAGGATACAAATTGATCAATGAAGATTTCATCACGAATGATGAACCAGGGAAAGTAACAGTCAACAAATAGTTGTCTGACTCTTTGACCGGGATTTGTTGCACAAAATCCTATAGACTTTGTGTTATCATGACGATCAGTGCAAAGCGCAATTGAAGGTTTTAATGTCAGAGTTTGCGGCATTCAAACATGTAGAAAACTCTAGTGAAGGAAAGCTTTTGGCACACATCTGTCATTTCTGTCATAAAGCGGAAAAAGCATGGCATGCATCGGATGTTTCCTCAATGAACTAAGACTCCACTGGGTGATGGATTCGAAGGTGATCTTTAAACAGGTCATGCATGTATAAAGCAGAAAGGGCAACAGGATTATATATTCTTCTGTCAGAGATGAATATAGTTTGCCTTCAGTCTGCCAAAGAAAAGAGTGAACCTATAAGCTAAAAGAAGCTACGAAAAAGGTGAAGAGAAGAAGAAGAGTGTGCAAGGAAGCACAACAGCCAAGGAGAACATACTTGCAGTGACTGGTGATGATTCTCAATTGAAAAAGAACAACGATCTTATCAAGCTCTGTAAAGTCATCTTTAAAAGATCAAAAATCTATGTTACTCTCTGATAATTGCAATAGCAAAATCTTAGTATTTTGGGTGGACATTAACAAGTCCCTTGTATTAAATCCCTTAACCGGGTGACATTTGGTTAGGTGTTCTAAGTCCTCTAACCAAGCAGGTTCTAATAGGCCTTATTTCTTAAATCCCTTAACCCGGTCGCATCTAACAGTGCGTTTGTAATCCTTTAACAGGGAAGGCTCCTTACAGGGTGCACTTCAGAAGAGTGCAAAATTTGTGAGGTTTACTCACACCGTGGTTTTCTCCCGATTTGGGTTTCCACATGATAAATTTGGTGTTGTTTACTGTTGGTTTGTTTGTCTACTATTTCTATGATAGAATCTATTCTGTTTATAGTCTTGGCTAGAATATATCAAATTTAATACTTAAATTTTAGTGGGTGTTGATTCACCCCTCCCCTCTCAGCACCGGTTGGGACCATCAACCAAATCTAGCCCTAATTCATGAAGTTGCAGACTCTAATGAAATATGGCATAGAAGATTAAGACACTCAATTTCCGTGCCCTATCTTCTATGGAAAGACTAGTCACAAGTTTACCCAAACTCAAACAATATCATTCAGGGGCATGCAAGGGGTGTGCCTTAGGGAAGAACACTAAGGGGTCTTTTCAAAATAGTACTAGCAAAACAAATAATGTATTAGAATTAGTCCACTCAGATTTATGTGGACCGATGTCTGTACCTTCTTTAATTGGCTTTCTATACTATGTAATCTTTGTTGATGATTTCTCTAGAAAGACATGGATCTATTTCCTTAAATGTAAATAATCACAGGAGATCCTTAAAAAATTCAAAGAATTCAAATCCTTTACTGAAAACTCTTCTGGAAGAAAAGTAAAAATCTTAAGGACAGATAATGGAAGAGAATATACATCAGATATTTTAAAGAATTTTGTAAAAATGCTAGGATTAAGAGGAAGTTCACTGTACCCTACAACCCTCAACAAAACGGAGTTGTTAAAAGGAAAAACAAAATCATTGTAGAAGCTGCTAGGGCTATGCTACTTGATCAAAACATAGAAACTTCACTTTGGGCAGAAGCCTCTAGTACTGTTGTCTACATTCAGAACAGATGTCCTCACTCCCATATTGATGACAAAACTCTTAAAGAAGCCTTCACTGGGATTAAACTAGATATTAGTCACTTGAGAATATTTGGTTGTCCTGTCTATATTCATCTACCCATAGAGAAAACAACTAAACTAGAACCTTCTAAAAGAAAAGGTATTTTTGTAGGCTAGAGTGAAACCTCAAAAGTTTATAGAATATACGTGCCTGGTCAGAGACAGATTGTACTAAGCAAAGATGTGATTTTTGAGGAAGACATAGCTTTTAAACGAGCTAGAAATTCTATTGAGTCTCCAATTCAAACTTCCTCCAGAGATCTAGAAGAGGATCCTATTCCTGAAAATCAGAAGGAGTACCCTAAGGAAGATAGAAATGAAGAACAAATCACATCTTTGGAAAATCCTGAAACAAGACCACTTTGGGCTACTAAAACAATAGAAGAAGCGAAGACTTATGCAACTCCATCAGGGACTTCTAGAGAGTAAAAGACCTAAGAGATTCTCTAGCTATGTAGCCTTGATGAGTAAATTCATAAAATCAGAACCTGTTAATGTTACACAAGCTCTCCAGCACCAAGTATGGAAGAATGCCATGACAAAGGAATATCAATCCATCTTGAAGAATGATGTGTGGGAGATAGTACCTAAGCCAAAAGAGAAATTTGTTGTTTCTTCCACGTGGCTCTTCAAAATCAAACATGTTGCAGATGGTAGTATAGAAAAACACAAAGCAAGATTTGTAGCTAGAGGTTTTTCACAAAAGGAGGGAATCGACTATGAAGAAACCTTTGCACCAGTTGCACGATATACCTCAGTCCAAGTATAGTCCTAGCCATTGCAACAGCCAAAGGATAGAAAGTGCATCAAATGGATGTAAAAACCACTTTCTTAAATGGAACCCTTCAAGAAGATGTCTACTTAGAGCAACTTGAAGGATTTGAAATTCACAATGCAAAATCACATGTGTGTAAATTAAAGAAAGCCATATAGGATTAGCTTGGTTTGGTGACCCTCACAGGCTAATCAGGCGTTCAAAGGGGGTTAGATGGTGGAGCCAGCGTTGGGATTCTATTTTGAAGGTTCGACTTATCAGGTTTGCTCTTCGTTTGGATCATTTTGGTCAACTTACTATTTTTAGTAAGTGGTATTTTGCGTATGTTGGGATTAGCAGGGTGTCTACACAGAGCATCAAATATCTCAGGATCGAGTTTCAGAGAATCTCCAATTTGAGAGACTTACTATTTTTAGCAAGTCTTTTTTTTAGTAGTGGTTATTTCTGGCAGGGCAGTGCCTATTCCCACCTGGGCAATTGGACTTGGTGCTTTGTCAGAAGTTCGTTGATTGCAGTCACACAGTTCAGTGGCTTATATTTTAATGTGTTATTAAATTAAATTATTTTGATTTAATTTAATAACTTATGACTTTATAACTTAATGTTATAAAGTGAGATTATTTTTAAAAGCCAATTAACTGAAAATATTAAAAAGCGCATTTTCCGAAAAAGCTATATAACCAACTCGAAAAAGCACTTTTCATTATCTT
This sequence comes from Chamaecyparis obtusa, assembly GCA_027943335.1. Lineage (NCBI taxonomy): Eukaryota > Viridiplantae > Streptophyta > Pinopsida > Cupressales > Cupressaceae > Chamaecyparis > Chamaecyparis obtusa. The sequence goes on along the minus strand of BSBK01009031.1, from coordinate 202,774 downwards.
ATGCAATCATTATTTTCTCTTGGAATTTGGGAAAAAGACAAACTTGGCTAGGGTTTCGAGGACGAATTCTTCATCTCGTAATTTGAGCCATTGTCTGTTGATGGTGAATTTTACGTTTGATTATCTTTGAGATTTCAATTCGGTGTTGTTGTATATCGGATTGGTGAGAGTTTCAAAATTAGAATTCGAATCTGCTGATGAATTTGTGACTGAATTCAATAATCGAATTCTGGATTTAATTCTTGGTGGCTGCTATTATATATTTCATGATTATCGAAAACTATGAGTGAAGAAGATTATCAAATTTCATGCTAGCCACATGTTTATTCATGTTGTGTCTGCAAATGTATTGAAGAGGTGTTCATTGGTTGAGTAACTGGTGTTCTCTGGCTGCGTCAACTCCTTTCTTTGGCACGGGAATGAGTGGAGGCTTGGGGGCAATATTTTCTAGGCTACGTGAGTGAGCTGCATTGGGCCGTTTAACATTTCCTGTGATTGTTGTATATACTTGGGCCATATATGCATTGTTATGTAGTTTGCTGGACTAGTCACGCATGTATGCAGCAGACACATGATTGATCATAGGGGAAACGTCAAGCATTTCTGGGCTATGGCGTGATATAGTTTGGTGAATTTTGCATAACCAAGGGTTTGGAAATATCAGTCACATGTTGGAGGCATTCACGTGTGGCATTGGTGTGAAGATGTGATAGCGGAAGGAGGATTTGTAAAGTACAGGTGCCTTGTTAATTTTCTGTAATAAATTGTTATGTAATTTGTTTGCAAATTAAGGCTCATTTGGTGATAGTATAAGAGGGACTTTGTCTGCAAATTGATAAATTCAACATGTATGTTCAGAATTGCTTGCATAAGTTTGTTAAAAGAATAGTTGCAGTTGTTATTTCAAAAATTAATAAATATCCAAGAAGAGCCGAATTTGGTTCATTATAGTGGTATCAGAGCTTTCTTCCTGCCATCCTGTGGGGTCTGGTTACATTAATTTTATGAAGTTATTTTAAAGGGACCAGCGCTTCCATTTTCCCTAGCTATGGATAAATACAGGAGATCCAGTTCCGGAAGTTGTCATAGCAGTAAGGGAAATCGAGAGGAATTAAATGCTTTAGTAGAAAGCGTGGAGAGACTTAGACTGCATGTAATGACCCTTACTATAAAGGCCACTAAAAACTACTAATACTGAACTGAGAAAATTCGTCAAACAGTTGGCATGCACTGAATGCACTGCTGAAAGAAAAATACTGAATATAGGAAATTATTTTGCAATATATGAGTTCGCTGTCCCAAAATTTCAGAATAATAGATAGCAACCAAATACCATCTAAAATACTATCAATGATGTAGGAAATTGCTCAAAACCATATGCCATTCATATATCAACAATTGCAACAATGCCATACATTTTTCAGTCAATGATATGATCATCAAACCCTAAGTTTGCAATATAGATAGACTGAAAATTACAATGCCCTTTCACTTGCAAAATCCTAGCCTTCCTTTGTTACCAATAATGCCAAATGGCAAACAAAGACAAGTACAATGTAAAATAGTAAAGTGCTGAAGCTATATTTTGTACTTAGCTGAAAACATACATTTCTCAGAAAATATGCCAAATGCCAAATGAGAAATGAGGAACCTGATTGTAGATGGCTGCAATAATTTTTCGGACTGCTTTTTCGGACAGCTTTTTCGGATCTGCTTTTTCGGACTGCTTTTTCGGACCTGTTAAAAACGGCCGCCTATAATTTCGGCCCTACTAAAAATGCCTCCTGAAATGCTGTTTCAATCACAAACAAACCCTTACATCAAATTCTCAATGAAGTACCAATGAGATGGCTGAGTACCAACTCCAAATTTGCAACCCTTCAGTAGATATTTCACTACCTCAGTTATGCCAATCCAAGGGAGTGATTCGTTCCCAAAAATCGAATAGAATTTGCAGACCAAAGACTACAAATTGCTTCACAATGAAGAAGTAGAAAAAAATCCAAATCCAAGCATGTAGAAATGAAAGCCCAAGCCCTCTATTTATTCTTTTCCTTGAGAAGTTGCTAGAACTTTTAGAAACATCCAATTATAATGTACTTTATAATAAAATAACATTATAATAATAAAGTACATTTCTCAACTCAAAATTATAACAATGTAGGCCCAAATGTCTCATAACTGAATGTAGGCCCAACTACGACTGAACGTAGGCTCTACTACAACTGGATGTAGGCTCAAACTGGATGTAGGCTCACTCTGGATGTAGGCTCCACTACAACTGCATGTAGGCCCAAACTGGATGTAGGCTCTATCGAATGTAGGCTCTGTCAGCAATATGCAATCAAATGATCAACATAATGACCCTCTCTCCAAACCATTTGCCTACGAGAGTCGATGATAGGCAAATCCGTCATGCCAAACGATGTCAGCCAAAATGGAGACATGACACTGCATCAATAGAGATTAGCAGAGAGTTTGTCGGATCCAGTTACAGTAGACAGGGCAGCGAGATATATGATCTCTGCCTTTAGAAGGCCGACAACGAGTTTGCAGGGAACAAGGCTAGAGTTTTCTCCGACAGTTGTCCATGATGCTGATGTTCCTGCATCTAGTTCAACACCTGCTATTCCCATTCACAGTGCTGATGATGGATTTATTGCATCAGAACCAGTGGATGTTTCAGTGCCATTGGTTGACAGTAGTGCTGAGCATCACCAGGTTGAGGCTCCCAGAGCAGTCACTATGGATTGTATAGAGGCAGTTGATGTTGCAGTTATCACTGAGTGTTCAGACTCTTTCATGGAGGGAGTTATTATTGGGGATGTCTATGTCAGCTGTAGTAGTGTTGCTCTAGTTCAAGAGGCAGTTGCTTCCTCAGTTGGGACCGAGGCATGTACGGAGTCTCCAAGTGGTGAGGTTGGTGATTTAAGCATTACAGCAAGGTCATTTGATGATAGTTCATGCTCCAACATTATTGGTGCATAGCGTGACGTTGAGTCATGTGTGCAGAGTCACGTGTTAGCAGTTGAGTTTTCAGCAGGAGATGTGGGAGCTGATAGTATAGACACATCTGATGACACTTTTGAAGATGCTATGAGTTGCATTGGAGATGACACCCCCGGTGAGATGTTGGGTGATGACTGCGAGGAGCGTATGAGCTCTGACAGCTCAAAGATTTATGATAGCAGCCGCAGTGTAGAATCAGTACAGGAGACAGTGGTTTATTCCTGTGTTGAGGATGTGAGCATGGAGCTTTCTAGTGATGACACTCAGGATGGGAGTGTTGCAGTTGATTTGGGTGACATAGTTTCATGCCACAGTTTAGTTGATTCACATGACGACATTGAGTTGTGTATGCAGCCAGAGTTAGTAGAGGAGATGCCGATAGATGATGTGTACACTAGCATTGCAGATATCTCCGATGCTGATAGCGAGGACGATGAGTGCTATAGTGTTTCGGGCTTTCTATATTTGACTTTGGGCATTGATTCAGCCTTGTCATTTGGTGATGGTGAGTTCCAGGACTCTGTGTTATAGGGACTCACAGATGAGGACAGGGAAGCTTATGAGTGGTAGGAGTTTGTTACAGCCAGGGCTTCCACTTTTAGAGACGGGGTTACTTCTTCAGTAACTCATGAGGATGTGTCTCAGGATCTGGACTGTCAGATGGTTGTAGAGGACAGGGTAGCTGGAGATTGTGTTGAGTCAGATTCAGCAGCAGCTTCCTCGGGGTTAGATGAGGACGTGTCTGATGCTTGTACTCAGAGTGTAGAGGTGTACTCAGATGTAAGTACACAAAGAGAGGGTGATCTTGAGGGGAGTTTGTTGGATACAGCTTCCTCTCATAGTGTAGACAATGTGTTTGAGGTTGTTCATAAGAGGCCTGTTGTGCAGAGTCATCATGTGACTAGCCAGTTGCGAGTTGATGAGAGGGATATTTCTTCTACTCTCGAGCATTTTGATGCCGCTCATCAGTTGTTGGCTGTTTATGGTTGGGGTGCTCCTGTGACAGATGAGCCTAGTGGTGGTTACCTTTCATTGACAGAGATTCACTCTTTGCATGAGACTGTCAAAATTTTGAGACAGAACTATTTACAAATGGTAGCTGACCGAGATCACCTAGTGAAGCGGGGGAGTACAGCTTATGAGGCACTGATGGACAAAGAGGAGGTGAGTGAGCTTACCCAGAAGCTCACAACGACTACTGAGGTTTTAGATGACACTCAACGGGCTCTTCAGGAGACACAGATCCGATTAGAGGAGGTGACCGTGGAGTTGGAGCATTTACGGTCTACACCAGCCCCAGACCTAGTTCAATTGCACATTAAGGTGGTTGGTGGTGAGTTTGCCCCTACAGTTGGTGTTGAGGAACATGATGTTGTGGCAGACACATCTATTCCGGATATGGGAGCACTTGGTACGGATGAGGTAAGAGTACCAGAGGAGACAGGCTTTCAAGTTGATTTGCTTAGTTTAGCTGAGAGTGAATCTACTTCATCATCTCACTTAGCTGATAGCACGGGACAGTTGGTTGTGCCACATTTGCCGGGGGATCAGCTGTGGATTGCGGGGGAGCGAGTTGATGCTTTCACGTATAATTTCTATTGCACCGAGTCATTTATGGAGTATCTACTTGAGAGTGCAGACATGCGTCAGGATTCTTATAGTGTCTGAGGGTACTCTCATCCGAGGCTCTTGTGCTATTCGGAGGTTGGTTGGGAAGATTATGGAGACTCTTTCTACTATACTTCCCCACAAGGATTTTGAGGTTGGGTTTGTTGAGAGAGTTGCTCAGGTTCCTACCCAGCCTACAGTGATGCAGAGTCAGAGATTGGAGCCATCTTTTAATTCCCGGTTTGGTAATGATGAGCCATTGACAGAGATTGGGGATTCCTACCGGCATTATATGGTGGGGTATGCTCATCATTTTTCTTTTGACCCACAGGTGGATGATTTGATCTCATGCGGGGGTAACCGGCTCCAGTATCCTACCATCCATTATGGGATGGATTAGCACCATCGTTTGCAGATGGATTTGGCATTTGCAAGTTAGATTACTTGTAGTGTCCACACACTCAAGACTGTTTATTAGAGGGCAGAGTTGATAACAGTGATTCAGGCACATTTGGTCACTGTTGTTTTCCCAGTGCAGTTGGGTGTGAGTGCTAGATAGACAGGGACTCAGGTTTTGAAAGAGTTGTTATTTCAGATGGGTTGAGTTCCGTTGGGTTGTTTTCAGCATCGACATCTACAGTTGGTTTACAGATGTTTTCAGTGGTGCTTGTTGTGTTGATGTTGGTTCTTTCTTCACAAGAGTTTGGTGAGGATCGGGAAATTACTTGTGACCATCCTTGGGATCCAGGTGGTTTATGATGTTGCTTATTTTTCCTGATTACTTGAGGACAAGCAATCTTGGCAAGGGAGGATTGTAATGTCCCCATTTTTAGACTTATGGGATTAGCTTGGTTTGGCAACCCTCACAGGCTAATCAAGCATTCAGAGGGGGTCAAATGGTGGAGCCAGCATTGGGATTCCATTCTGAAGGTTCGACTTATCAGGTCTACTATTCGTTTGGATCATTTTGGTCAACTTACTATTTTTAGTAAGTGGTATTTTGGGTATGGCCAAGATTAGCAGGGTGTCTACACGGAGCGTTAGATATCTCAGGATCGAATTTCAGAGAATCTCCAATTTGAGAGACTTACTAGTTTTAGTAAGTCTCTTTTTTAGCAGTGGCTATTTCTGGCAAGGCAATGCCTATTCCCACCTGGGCAGTTGGACTTGGTGCTTTGTCAGAAGTTTGTTGATTGCAGTCAAACAATTCAGTGGCTTATATTTTAATGTGTTATTAAATTAAATTATTTTGATTTAATTTAATAACTTATGACTTTATAACTTAATGTTATAAAGTGATTATTTTTAATAGCCAATTAAGTGAAAATATTAAAAAGTGTTTTTTCCGAAAAAGCTATATAACCAACTTGAAAAAGCACTTTTCATTATCTTATGCAATCATTATTTTCTCTTGGAATTTGGGAAGAAGACAAACCTAGCTAGGGTTTCGAGGACGGATTCCTCATCTCGTAATTTGAGCCATTGTCTATTGATGGTGAATTTTACGTCTGATTATCTTTGAGATTTCAATTCAGTGTTGTATATCGGATTGGTGAGAGTTTCAAAATTAGAATTCGAATCTGCTGATGAATTTGTGACTGAATTCAATAATTCAATTCTGGATTTAATTCTTGGTGGCTGCTATTATATATTTCATGATTATCGAAAACTATGAGTGAAGAAGATTATCAGATTTCATGCTAGCCACATGTTTATTCATGCTGTGTCTGCAAATGTATTGAAGACGTGTTCATTGGTTGAGTAACTGGTGTTCTTTGGCTGCGTCAACTCCTTTCTTTGGCACGTGAATGAGTGGAGGCTTGGCAGCAATATTTTCCAGGCTATGTGAGTGAGCTGCATTGGGCCGTTTAACATTTCCTGTGATTGTTGTATATACCTGGGCCATATACGCATTGTTACGTAGTTTGCCTGACCAGTCACGCATGTATGCAGCAGACACGTGATTGATCACAAGGGAAACGTCAAGCATTTCTAGGCTATGGCGTGATATACTTTGGTGAATGTTGCATAACCAAGGGTTTGGAAATATCAGTCACATGCTATTGGAGGCATTCACGTGTGGCATTGGTGTGAAGACGTGACAGCGGAAGGAGGATTTGTAAAGTACAGGTGCCTTGTTAATTTTCTGTAATAAATTGTTATGTAATTTGTTTGCAAATTAAGGCTCATTTGGTGATAGTATAAGAGGGACTTTGTCTGCAAATTGATAAATAAATTCAACATATATCTTCAGAATTGCTTGCATAAGTTTGTTAAAAGAATAGTTGCAATTGTTATTTCAAAAATTAATAAATATCTAGGAAGAGCCGAGTTCGGTTCATTACACTATATGGACTTAATCAGGCTCCTAGAGCCTAGTATGAAAGAATTGACAATTACCTCACGGGATTAGGCTTCTGAAAGAATGATGCAAACCTAAATCGCTACTTCAAACAAAGCAAGGGTGATATATTAATATTGATATTATATGTTGATGATCTATTGATAAAAGGAGAAAATTACCTTATTGAACAGTGTAAGAAAGATCTAGCCTCAGAATTTGATATGAAGGACCTAGGTCTATTACACTACTTCATTGGACTTTAAGTCTGGCAGAAATCAGATAGTATTGTTCTAAATCAAGGGAAGTACACTATTGATATATTGAAGACATTTGGTATGATGAACTGCATATCTATGTCATCCCCCATGGAAACAAATCTTCATAAACTAAAGAAAGCAGCAGCAGATTCTCAGTCAGCAGATCCCACTCTCTACAGGCAGATGATTCAATATTTGATGTATTTGGTTAATACTAGACCTGATATCTGCTATGTTGTAAATGCCTTAAGTCAATTTATGTGTGAGCCCAAGGAAATACATCTTGTGGCTGTGAAGCATATAATGAGATATCTTCAAGGTACTCTTAATTATGACTTGAAGTATGAGAAGGTTGACTTAGATCTTCATGGATTCATAGATTCAGATTGGGCAAGAAGCGTGACTGATCGAAAGAGCACCTCCGGATATTGTTTCAATTTAGGATCGGATATGATATCGTGGATTAACAGAAAACAGTACTCAGTAGCTCAGAGTTCTACAAAAGCCGAATATATTGCAGCTTCTATGGCTGCTAGAGAAGTAGTATGTCTCAGGAAATTGCTTGTGTGATTATTCGGTAAACCTCTAAAACCAAATATCATCCACTGTGACAACCAAAGTTGCATTAAGCTGTCAGTGAATCCTGTATTTCATGATAGATCTAAGCATATTGAGATTCCTTATCACTATGTGTGAGACATGGTAGAAAGGAATGCAATTCAGTTGGAGTGTATCAATACAGGAGATCAAACAACAGACATTCTTACCAACCTCTCCTCAAAGTGAAAATTGAACACTTCAGGAAGAATCTTGGTATGATTGAAATGTAAATTTTTTAAATTGATTTGTACTAATATATTAAAGATGTTTAGTGTGTAAACTTCTTTTGTCATATGTCTAACTCTATGACTTTATGGGCCTACCCATCTTGTGTATATTTCTAAAAGGTGATGACTTTTTGGATAATCGACACTTGTATTTAACATGGTAAGGTGACGATCTTATAATGTTCAGTAGACTGATATCATGTGACTTGATATCAATATGATTCATGGATTTTCCATGATTAGTTATGGTAGACATTATGTGACTTAATGTCACTGCACATACCATAACTGAGATAGATAAGGAGAATGTAATGTTCTCGAGCATATTATATCCTTTAGTATCACGAGATAGGTGATACTATGTATCACGAGATATGTGATACTTCATATCACGAGTTATGTGATATGTGATACTATATATCAGGAGATATGTGATACTTCATACCACGAGTTATCTGATATGTGATACTATGTATCACGAGATACGTAATACTTCATATCACGAGTCATTTGATATGTGATTACTTATATCATAAGGTGAGTGATATATCATAAGACAAATATTCACAGAGATTATTGTGATATCTTTATCTTCCCAAGCTAAGAGGGAGTGTAGATATTTGTAGCTTCAATCAGATAAAATATCGATAATTATAAAATAGATAAAATTGAGATATATATGTATTTACCAATATATAGATAATAATAGTAATAATAATAATATTAGCAAATTTAAGTTGTCATTAGTGAAGATAGATGCAAACACCTTTCCCACCGGTATAAGGTACACCGATAGATCACTCATTTTACTTTATATGCACCGGTAAACTAAAACAAAGTATATGCACCGGCAGACTAAACAGAGGAGATGCACCGGTAGACCGAACAGAGTAAATACTACCGGTCTTATAGTGCATACAAGAGATGAACCGGATATAAGATTAATACCCTTAAAGAGCATAATAATCCACACCGGATTATGTGGAACTGTCTGATTTAAAACTGGAATATGCGGAGCATCCACAGTTTAGAACTGCAGTTAGCTTTTTAACAGGAGTTAGTTTTATTGCTACATGGATGTTTCAAGGTAAACTCAAAGATCATCTCGCAAAGCTTTTTGCTGCATGATTTATGGTTGAGTTTACAGCCTGGTGCTTCTATGACTTAGGTTTTATTAAGTTTAATTTCGTATATATATATATATATATATATATATAGGCTATAGGACACGAAAATTGAGTTGTTGAAAATACAGAGCGGGAGAGAGATATCTTTTGAGAAAATAGCTACGGTCACAGAGGTGAAAGGCAGAAAGGATCAACAACCAGGCAGAACAGGAAGATCAATAGGTATGATCTAATCAGACAAAGAGTGTCAATTAAGATCATTGCTTTTATACTGTGAAAGCATATTCAAATCCCTCTATCAGGGTGAACCCTAATAGGTTCTTTGTATAAATCCTTTAACCGGGTAGCATCTTGATTGATGTTGAAAGTCTTTTAACAAGGCGGCTCCTAACAGAGTCAAGATCTTAACCGGTCTTCTACCAAATCCCTTTACTGAGTAGCATTCTCACAAGTGTTTTGTAAGCTCTTAACCGGGCACCTTTATTACTGCAGTAGTGAAGTTGTGAGATCTGTCTCACCGTGGTTTTTTCCTTCTAACTGAGGGTTTCCACGTATAAATGATGTGTTGATCTGAGAATTTCTATTTCTTCTTGTGAATGATTATTTACATTCTGTTTATTTTGCAAGAATCTTTATAGAAAGTCTTAATTGGAAGTAGAAATAGTATTTATTGATTCACCCCCCCCCTCTCAATAACTAGTTAGGAATAACAATTGGTATCAAAGCCAAGTTCTCTAAGATATAAAGCTTAACCTTTTGCGAAAAAGATCATGGAGGGTTACATATATCAGAAGCAGCTTGAGGAAGCCAACAACATCATTGCCTCTCTAGAAAATAGGTTGAGAAAATCCCTTGTTACAAGAAAGGAGCTAGGTCTGCAGTTGAGTGAGAACAATGAAACAATTGATGAACTCTTTGGGCAAAGTGGATCAGATGAAGCTGAGGAGGCAGTCTCTGAGCTCATGGAGAGGAACCAGATCCGAACCGATCAGATCTCCAACCTAAGGAGGGAGCAGGAAGATAATGCCCTAAGAAAGACTAAACTGATTGAAAAAAAGAGGAAAGTTGAAGATGAAAGAAACACTGTAGTTAAGTCGTTAACAGCATCTGAAAGAGCAAGGAATCTGGCAGAGGAAGCGGTAAGGGAAAGTGATCTTGTCATTCTGCCACTTCAAGAAGACATGCAAATAGTTACTCAAGAAAATGCCAACATGCAAAAGATTTGGCATGATAAAGATGATGCATGCAAGAGGCTGGCAATTGAGCTATATCAATTGAAGGAACAGATGAAAGAACTCGAAGAAAGAAATGAAACCCTCAGAAGATACAACGAAAGCTCTGTCAAGCTTGATGAGCAACTCCAAGCTCAAAGAAAGCACAAGGACCCCACAGGACTTGGGTTCACCGGACAAGACACCAAGGAAACCGGTGAGTCATCTAGAGCCAACACAAGCAAGAAGTAAAAGAATAAACTGATAGAACAAACGGGTAAAAAGACCTTCAACACCTCTTGCAATCACTGTGGGAAACTGAGCCATAAAACAAGTAATTGCAGAAATGCACCAGTAAAGCCAACAAACAATTACTGCAAAAACTGTTGCAAGCATGGCCACAAGACTACTGAATGTTGGTCTCGCCCCACAAGTGTGTCCAGTGTAAGCAGGGGAAGCTTCAAGGGCTACTGCTACGCATGCAACAAATTTGGACACAAAGCTGATGAATACAGATCCAAAACAATGGCATTCAGATCCCCACCGAGACCGGTATTTCCCAAAAGAAACAAGAACTGGAGCACAACCAACTGTGCCAACTATGGCATGCATAGTCATAATGACTCCTGGTGCAGCTCACCTAACAAGAGAAGGATAAATCCATGGAAGGCAACCGAGATAGTTTGTTACACCTGCAACAAAGTTGGACACCTAGCTAAAGACTGCAATAACCAGTCAATGAACAAAAGAAAAGGATCGGTCAAATCAGTGGTGAAGACCTTGTCTTCCAATAAGAAGAACAATGGAAGAAAGCAGACCGAGAAGGAAGTAAAGAAGATTTGGTTCAAGAAGGAATCAAAGAACTCCGTTGAGGAGAAGACAGAGGGAAGATCATCATCGACCGATGGTGATATCTCTTCAGCAAATTGAGCCTACATGGGTTAGAGGGAACTGGTAGTCCATCTACTGTTCTCGGTAGAACTAGTGAGTATTAAACTCACTCAGTCTGCAAGAAAGACCGGACAGGTAAGCGTTGATCAACCGGGGTTTGCTCAACCAAAAAAGCCTAAATACCGGTTGGCGAAAAAGGAAAGAAAGGTTAGGTAAGGTAATTAATGTTGTAGCCATTAACCAATAATTACCATTTGGTAATTACCGTTATGCCCTAATTCTATATAAAGAAAAGAGAATTACTCATTTTCTTTTACTTTGCGATTTGTGATTAGCAATCTCTTATGCTTGAGTAATATTCTCGTGCTTTGATCATCATAAGATATTGTCTGTAAGACCGATCAAGCTATTTACTGTGTTAACCGGTTGATAACAATGGCATCTTCATCATCTGTCGCCAAGCTGATTCAAGGTAATCAAATCGAGTGACCTGTCTATGACATCATGGCAGTTCAAAACAAGGTAAACGACATGTCTGGTGCACTGTCATCCGTGCCTGATGGTGTTCTCATGACGGAAGATGTGACCCCTTTCATTCACGCCAAGCAAGAAGAATTGGGTGAGACATTCATCCAAAGCGAGTATCTCCCATTATGCGCAGATGGAAAGCTACTAGAAAAATACGCGAAGCTAGTGCCGTCTGGACTAATCAACGGAATCTGCTACCCAACCATCTTCCAACGAGACTGGATTCGACTAGTTCTCAGTCATGTTCACGATCTAGGTTTTTGGCTCACAAAAGGAGCATGTACACAAATTACCAAGGAGGACTTGCATCGAGTGACCAGGTACAGTCATGAAGGGGAAGCACTCACCATAAGAACCATCTCCAATGTTGTGGTCGCAAAACAGACGAAGTCGAAATCTGATGGTCGGCTTATGACCGTAAACGACATAGAAGATCAAGGAGTTCGATTCGTATCCGTTGTGATACGCTACAAGATCTATCAATTCAGCAACCTGAACAGCATACCGAGTGGAGCCATTCATGTCGCTCACTGGATAATGCATGACAACGCCCAGTACGATCTTTGTGCAATGCTTCGAGGTCAAATATTTGAAAATATGAAGAAGCTCGACATTGTAAAGAAGAAATCCCTAAAGTATGGCACCCTACTAGTATGCCTTTACTTTTACCATTCTAACTTCTTTCCGGGAATAGGAAAGGTGACTTGGGCAACCGACCGGCTAGTTATGATGCAGATAAGTGATATGGCCTACCAACTGGGAAACTAGTTCGGTAAAGTAATGACAGAGTACTTTGAGACATTTCAACTAAGAATGCACGCCAAAGAAAGGGTTCCGTCAACTATTGTTGACTCGTACAAAGTTGATGTATGTTTTCTGGTCTCCACCGATCACTGCATCATTCAAGCAGTGGAACCAAGAACCGGGTACGCTCCTGAACTGGGTTACGAAATCACCTCCAAGACAGCCAAGGCATATGCTAATGCCTTACAAGAAGCTGACCTAGATGTCTCTGCTTACCGGTTTGGTACCTTTGAAGAGATTCAGGAGAATCTGAAGAAAAGGGCACCAATCAAGAATGTCTACATCTAAAGGACCCCTACACCAAAGAAGAAACCGGTGACAGAACAACCCAAGACTCAAAGGAAGAGAGCACAACTGGTACCCATCACTCAAGGAGAAGAACAGGAAAAAACAGAAATTGAAGATACAGTTACTCTAGTTAGAAAGAGGAAATCTGGTAAACCAGTGAAGGAGAATGCACCAAGAGGAAGAAAACCCACAATTGATGAATTTGTGGCAAAGATGAAAGAATCTGGTGGAATGGGATCAGTCGGCAGAAGATATCAATTGGCAAATGAAGATAGGAGAAAAATAGAAGCAATAGTACACTGTATTCACCAATTCAACCTCTCCCACAGAACTTCATAAGGTTGTCCCTAACGATCTTCAAGAAATTCTTGAAGCAAGATGGAAAGCTTCAATGGATAGAGAAAAAGAGCTAAGAATTCGAGCTCCACTTGAGGTTCAGAACCATCTCACTCTGGAAAAGGCCACTCACCAAGCCGAACTGCACAAGCAAAATTTCCTGATAAAGAGGAGGATCAGTCAAATGCTTGTCAGTGAAGTTGACAGAGTTCATGAAGAAGGTATGGCAACATGGACTAAGCTTCTTCAAACCCAACAACAAGCAGAAGAAGCATGTCAAAGGACCTCTGAGCCACCGGTCACTGATACCGAAAAAGGTAAACGAATACTAGGAGCGGAAGCACCGATCAAAGAAATGACATCACTGATGATAAAGGTAGTGATCAGGCTCGCCCAACCATTCTTGTCTCACCAGAAAAAGGGAGGGCTTGCACCATGACTGTTAATGATATAGTTGATGAAGTGATGGATTTTGGAGAAGTAGATAATGCAACTAGATGGTATAGTGTGCTAGGAGAGGAAGATAAACAGGCAATAATAGTGGCTTTGGAGGAAACTTTCATGGATTACAATAGAACTCCAAGAGACAATAGGTCTAAGTTTCCCCTTGAACTAAACACAAGATTAATGACAAAATGGAGAACCGGTCTAAGCTCCAACACTAAAATCTCTAAGGAGACATTGTCATTGGTCAAACCTGGTCTTAGTGAAGATTCCATAAAACTTTTGTTAGAGGAAGCATCAATGAATTTGGACACCAAAAATAGGGTTGCCAAAATAATAAATGGTTATGAAAACAAAGTCTATAAAGAGACTCTAGATTTCTGGCAACAATATGATTTTAGTACTCAGTTGGAAACAGGTCCACGGGATGAACCTATGATAGAATAGGAACCACTGGTTCAATTCACTACTCATGAAGAACCTACAACCGGTGAACCAGAAGAGTCATCGATCAAGATGACTACTGACAATAAAAATGGTGAGGAAGAAATTGCTATAGGTGAGCTTCATACAGCTTAGGAGCAGCACTCAGAACCACCTCCGGAACAAGAAGCCCCACTAGAAGAGCAATTGCAACAAGAAGAGGATACTCAACCAGAAGTAGAAGTACAATCGGAAGGGGAAGTATAGAATAACGAAGAAAGACCAGTAGCAGAAGTCCTACCAGAAGAGGAGGCACAACCAGAAAATGTGGCAATACCGAAAGAGAGTCCAACCGGAAAATGAAGAAAAACAAGAACAGCAGAATGAATAGGAACAAGAGTTACTTGTACATATTGAGCAAGCACTACCGGTACAGGAGCCTAGACACAAGGAATAGGTAGATGTTCCAAGCTCGTCCTCATCCAAGAGTAAATTATCCTTTGCAGCAAACACAGAAGCCAAAAGGAGCAAGGCTACCGAGACTGTGGTTGAAATCAGCAAAATGTCAACAAGGCAGCTAAAGGAGTTGACTAAACGGAAACAGGACATGGTCCTAACCAGTGTTAAGAACATTTTGTGCAACTTTGTACCTGATGCTGACATTGATGAAGATGAACCTGTAATTGATCAGTTGGAGATACTGGCACAAGCGATCAGAGAAGATGTCACCGCTCCAGAAACGATTGCCATTGATCACTATGAACAAAAAAGAATAGAGATTCTTCATAAACATGTCAAAGAAATAAAGGTGACAGTTACTACCAATGTAACAGTACTGCAACAACAATTGCAAGTTGCAGGAAGTCTGATGGCAAGGACTTCAAATTTTGATACCTTTACACAAGATCTCACTGAAAAGTCATCTAAGACTTCTGAAGACATAAAAGCTCTGTCTTCCACATTGGATGTAAAGAATAAATCGGCAACAAATTTCAGCAGAGAAATGACAAGTCTAGCTCTCATTCTGAGAAAGACTTCTGAAGAAAAGACCAATCGAATCCAAGATCTTATTGGATTTCAACTGTTTCTTGCCCCAACATTTGATTTAATGAAACAAACAGCAACAACTGCAGAGAATCTGATCAGTGAACCGGACTACAAAACAGTAGAGGACATGGAGAATATCATAGTATCGCTGAAAGCAACACTCAAAAATTTGGAACATGTCACTGGTCAATGGAATCCTTTTCTTCATTCAGTGAAGAAAATTTACAAGGATATCTTCACCAAGCCACAAATGTAAAATAATCAGTGAAGCATAACCCTTTGTCTTATGGAGGCAAAAAGGGGAAGAAGAAGACTTTGGTTGAAGAAGAAGACATTAGAAAAGGGTCAGAAGGTCAAAGATCAGAAAAGAGAGTAGATCCAGATTCAGCTACAGGACCGAAGAGCTAAAGCACTTGAACAGGGGAAGTCTACAAATAGAAGAGCTGAAGTGTACAGTACAGGGAAGAAGTCTATAGGACAAGGAATTAATTGTGATGAGTGAGTGATGGTTTTGCCACCAATGACAAAGGGGAAGATTGTTACCAAATTTAAGTTGTCATTAGTGAAGATAAATGCAAACACCATTCCCACCGATATAAGGTACACCGGTAGATCACTCATTTTACTTTATATGCACCGGTAGACTAAAACAAAGTATATGCATCAGCAGACTAAACAGAGGAGATGCACCAGTAGACCGAACAGAGTACATAGTACCGGTCTTATAGTGCATACGACGGATGAACCGGGTATAAGATTAATATCAGTCAAGAGCATAATAATCCGCACCGGATTATGCGGAACTGTCTGATTTAAAATTGGAATATGTGGAGCATCTACCATTTAGAACTCAAGTTAGCTTTATAATAGGAGTTAGTTTTATTGCTACACGGATGTTTCAAGGTAAACTCAAAGATCATCTCACAAAGTTTTTTCCTACATGATTTATGGTTGAGTTTACAGCCTGGTGGTTCTATGACTTAGGTTTTATTAAGATTAATTTCTTATATATATACAGGCTATAGGACACGAAAATTGAGTTGTTGAAAATACACAGCAGGAGAGAGATATCGTCTGAGAGAAGAGCTACGGTCACAAAGGTGAAAGGCAGAAAGGATCAACAGCCGGGCAAAATAGGAAGATCAACAGGTATGATCTAATCAGACAAAGATTGTCAATTAAGATCATTGCTTTTATACTGTGAAAGCATATTCAAATCCCTCTATCAGGGTGAACCCTAATAGGTTCTTTGTATAAATCCTTTAACCGGGTAGCATCTTGATTGATGTTGAAAGTCCTTTAACAAGGCGGCTTCTAACAGAGTCAAGATCTTAACCGGTCTTCTACTAAATCCCTTTACTGGGTAGCATTCTCACAAGTGCTTTGTAAGCTCTTCACCGGGCAGCTTTATTACTGCAGTAGTGAAGTTGTGAGCTCTGTCTCACCATGGTTTTCTCCTTCTAACCAAAGGTTTCCACATATAAATGATGTGTTGATCTGAGTATTTCTATTTTTGCTTGTGAATGATTATTTATATTCTATTTATCTTGCAAGAATCTTTATACAAGTCTTAATTGGAAGTAGAAATAGTATTTACTAATTCACCCCCCCCTCTAAGTAACTGGTGAAGAATAACAAATAATATTATTATTATTATATATATATTGATATTTATTTATTTTATTATCTATTATTATTTAGGTTGATATTCATTATCATTATTATTATGAGACAATAATAATGATTATAATCATTATAATATTTGATTGAATTAACAAAAACGATTGATAAAAGAATCGATTATTATCGATTTATATTGCAATATCGAATCACATTACAAATTGTCGTTTTGTTATTGCAAACCCCCGATTGTTATCGGGTCTAAACATATTAAAAGGTGGTGATGAAAAGTCATGCCTATGATAGGTGTGACTCCTTGAGGAGTCGCATCTATCATAGATGTGACTAATCTCCCATGTTGTTACGGTATATATACCGTATACAGTGATACCAATCAAATGTGGTGCACAGAAATTAATAAGTGACAAAGCTTTGAGTTGGTATCCTGCAAAACAATAAACAGTGTGAATTTCAGATTCAATAATAATTAAATGACTATTCTATATACAGCAATATATTAGATGTATAAATTGCTCTGAACCAAATACTGCTAATATTAGAATTTGTTCTAACAATTAGATTTGTTATAAGTTCAATTTGCATTTACATGACCAATATTGACTTGATGTTAAATTGGTGTTGTTGAATTTTGATTTCATTCCCAATAACAATTTTTCAAAAGTTGGATGAACTTTTGATATTTTGGGATTAATTGAGATAAAAAATAGGGTTATATAGGTGACCTAATTTCCCAAGTAGGGGTTAATATAGCCAAAATTCCAAGTTTTAACCAATCATTTTAACTTTTTACCTTTGGTAAATTCTAAAGGATTCTCTTGACTACAATGGAAATTCCCGTGGAGAAGCACCAATTCGAGCTGGTTTGACGACATCGACGACTTGCGCACTACCTGGCTCCGGTATGTCAACTATATGATCCCCTTGTTTCGCATTTTTGTACGAATTCAAATCTCTGTTTTTCACGTTTAGTTGTATTTGGATGATGAATCATATGGTACCCCATCCAAAGTTGTATCCCGTTGTAATGCGAGTCGTATCATATTTTTGTTTGAATTTCAAGTTGTACCCCACTACCTCCTGAGTCGTATATGGGAAACCCGTTTTCTCCTGTCTCGTCCCATGTCGGATCATATCCTATTTGGTTTTGGCTCGTTTTGGGTCTTTAATCATATCCTATCAAATATTACATCGTATCCAGATATAGGCTCGTATCCCGTGCTATCCCAGATCGTATCCTGTTGATTGATTGTATCTTGCTAACTCTTGAATCGTATACAGTTCTTGGATCGTTTCAATACCTATCTTGTGTCATTTTTGGTTCAGTTTGCCCCAATTAGTTGATTTCAATGTCGATTATGATTCTTTCGATGGTGTACTTAGATTCAATTTTATTCTTGAAGATGTTAGGATGCAATTTATTGATCGTATGATGTATTTTGCCTCGTGTGATTGATGTTTTGATATCTAATTTGTTGATGCAAAAAGATTTGGGTGTTGCTACTTTCTGAGGATATTATCCTTAAAAACTGAGTACGATCGAGGATCTATCTAATGAGGATCATCATATTATAAGACTGTGTGGGCTACGCAGACTATTATCGATACCCAATATTCCGGTGAACAAAGAATTACTCACTGCTTTGGTCGATAGATGGCATTCGGAGCATAATAACTTTCCACATGCCTACTGGAGAGATCACAGTCATGCCTGAGGACATGTATAGGATCTTGAGGATACTAGTTGTCAGAGAGAGTGTACTATGATCAGCAGCCAAAGGTTGGCATAGCTTCCTTAAGGAGAGTCTTCCAAGATGATACCCTTGATCATAGATCCATCACCGAGGATCACATGGTGAGGTCATATGCACCATTGCCTTCACTACTAGCCGAATTGATTAGAGGTATTATCATGTCCGATAGGAGTGTAAAGGGTTTCTTATGTGGCTAGGGTAGGATTTTGGAGGATATGCTTGCTAGGCCTTGGCATATTGTATGGGGTTCTTGTCTCCTTGCTCACTTGTATCATGAGTTGCATGAGGTGGTGTACTGGTAGACCAAGAGTGTATCGGCCAGAATTTTATTACCCATGGTTGAGAGGGACAGACATCCTAGAGAACCCTATGTTTACATGTATGCTGGATATGCGATGCAACCCCACCTAGGGAAGCTTGAGTATTGGCGATGGGTATTGGAGAACTGCATTGTTCTGATCTGGAGACCCTACCTAGATTGTGAGGCATGGAGTGATGACTGGTGAGAGATGCCCTACGTCTTCATGAGAAGATATTTGATAGGGCAAACCTAGTACATAGTTGAAAGGTTCATTGCAACACGAGTGTTACGACAGTTTGGCCATACACATGATATTCCTCGAGACATGGCTGCCTATGCCAGGATACGTGAGATAGCTTGGGGTGCACGGATATCATATGATATTGTAGTGCAAGAGTATCAGGGATTAGCTTCGGCAACTTGGGACTACCTTTGTAATATTGCAGATGCTAGTGTTACTGATGAGTATAGGGAGTACTTGCTACAACATCCATTCCCTAGATTGACCTCACCAGAGGAGATAGCTCCAACTATAAATGAGCTTTTGGATTATGATGAGAATGATGGAGCAGGAAGCTGAGGAGGATGGAACCGAAAGTACAAAGAGGTTGCGTCAAGGATGGTGGTTGAGATGGAGGAAGAGACAATGGGAGAGGTAGGGACAGAGGAGGTCGTGATGGAGGGAGAGGCGGAGATAGGAGAGGTGAGGGTAGAGGTTTGGGGGCTATTTGAGGTGATGTTGGGGGAGATGATGGTGACAGTGGTGATGGTGATGATGGAGGTGCTGGTGGAGGTGGCGATGGTAGGAGAGTTAAGGTGAGGATTGGTCCTCCATCATATCCTAGTCATTTGATGAGATGGGGTAGAGCAGAGCGGCCTATACAAGATGTAGCACAGGATCCTCCGATTCCACCACCGATAGCTGTCAGAGCACAGGGAGCCACAAGGGCATTGAGACCTGCAGGTGATCAGAGTGTACTCTTTAGATTGAGACAGGAGAGAGCTCAGTTGAGGACTTGTGTAGCAGTTTTGGAGATTGAGGTGAGTCTAGCCAAAGCAGATAGAGACAAGTCTGTGAGGGAGTTGACTGCAAAGCGAGACAGAGTTGTGAGGTATTCAGCTTATCAAGGTAGGAGAGTTGCATATTACCAAGCGGTTTGCTTTGCGGCCGTTCCCAATCCTGCTACTAGATTTCCTTCCCATTCACAGCTTGCAGCACAGTCCCAGGGTGTGGTTCTGCCTACCAGATCAGATGTCCCTCCACCTAGTCCTCATTGTGCAGATGCGGGGAGTCAAGCCTGATGTAATATATATCTGAGACATTGATGTACTCCTAACATTATATTATATGACATACCGATGTATCTGATGATATATTGATGATGTGACACTTTTTTGATGATATGAGATCTCCAATTTTTTATCTCATTGTACCTTGTTTACTGACATATTCTGATATATATGAGATGTTCTTATTTGATGCTTCTATATGATTCTAATGCTTATATGATGATGCAACTGAATGTGATGAATCTCTTTTTGTTTCTTTTTTATTTGATATGCAATGCAAATGGATTAATAATGTTCTAGATATTCTGAAATATGAGTGCTATGTAACAAATGATTAGGCAATATAGTGTAAAATGTGTTGTAGTTTATGATGCAATAAACGATATATGCAACTAACATGTAATGCAAGAATATTTTTTTTATGTGAGTGTTCCAGATACTTGATCATGTTGGAGATAAATGTGATTATGATGTTGTCTGCAAAACAGATATTGTGATGATGTCAACTCAATTTTCCTTTGAGACAACCTTGTTGAGATGTTTTGATCAAGTCTTTTTTATTACAATATCAATATGCCTTGAAAGTGGAATAGAAAGTCAATAGAAAGCAACAAAATAACTCTTGAGTTACAGCCAAATTTTTATGTTGAAGAGGACAGCACAGTAGTGAAAGAAGCTACCAAGGCAAACAAGAAGAAGCAAGCACATCAAGTACAAGTATGCAGGAAGGTAAAGGAAGAGGAGATTACTCTCATGGAAGGTCATTTGGAAGAGATAGAGGAAGGAGTTACAATGGAACATGTTTCCAATGTGGCAAAATGGGACATTACGTATTTGAATGTCTGCAAATCTAACATGATGGAGGTAGAGAAAAGGAGGCAATAGTGCATGTAGCACAAGCTGAAAATGAAGAAGCCACCACTAAGTATGGAGATCCCGAAGATGGAGAATCATTGATGTTGCAAAGAGTTTTGTTGAATCCTAAAAAGGAGAAATCGGAGGCCTTCCAAAGATGAAATTTGTTTAGAACGAGATGTAAGATGAATGGAAAATGTTGCGAAGTCATTGTGGACAACAGTATGTAATGTACCAAATGATGGAAGTTGCCCAAGGGCAAGTACCCAACGGCAATGTACCTGTGGTCAAGTACCCACGGGGAAACACCCATGGGGAAGTACTCGAGGCGAAATACCCAAGGGAAATGTACCTGAGGGGAAGTACCCGAGGGGAAATACCCAAGAGGAAATACCCGAGGGCAATGTAACTAAGGGGAAGTACCGGAGGGGAATGTACCCATGAGGAAATTACCTGAGGGGAATGTACCCGACGGGAAATACCCTTCGACACCTTTGGCCCTCAATCGTCGGCTCCCTTCGTGTAAGAACCCCTTGTGGTTCTAACTCTAACAAACACTGGATTGTTTCACTTTTTAGAAGTTTCACATTTTTTCAAACACTTTGGATGCAAGCTCTAATTCTTGTTTAGTCTCTGCAAAGTTTAAAACTCTTGCTTTTTTTGGAATATATGCTTTTAAAGATTTTAGACCATATATGGAATTTAATATAACAATGCTTGGAAATAACAATTTACAATGCAACTATTTCCTTAATAACCTTATTCCATTATTCTTCTATGAAATTCTTACTTTAATAAATACAAAGCACATGAATTGAATTTTAAAAAACTGTTGGAGAAAAACCTATGACTGTCTGTAAGCATCAAACTGACTCCCTAGATGATAACGCAACCTTGGAAATGATCAAAGTTTGACATTGAATGCTTTGGATATCAAGGGGAGGCACTCTTGTCCAAAAACGTGCTCCATATACTGTATATGCAGCCCAGAATTCTAAATGTAGCCCTAAAACATTGGACGATGCCTGCAAATGATGATTGGCAGCCCTCAATTCCCAAATGCAGACCCTTCTTGTAATACACTGGGCCCCAAATACATAACACAGATCCTTAAACACCAGTTGATCAGCAATTATGATAATCTCCAGCCTTTGCAAATTGATATCTGTAGCTAAACACTGAAATACTTCTACAAATCACCCACAAATTGTAACAATGGATGGCACTAAATGATGCCACCTCCAAGCACAATTCACTAGATAGTTTCACCAGTTTAGAGTGCACAACAGATGTAGAAATTCACAATTTCTCAAGCTCCTCTTTCTGGAACCTTGTCTCAAAACCATTCACAAATTCACAAAATCCAATGCACAATAGAATGAAATCAATTTCTCTCCTCTATTAGCTTTTTATAATTCACAAGAAGAAATCGATCGTGGCTTCTTCAATACACTTCTCATGACTTATAAAATATTTAGCTTTTTGTTGCACTTGCTTTTGATGTATTTGAAATATAATATTTAATTATATTTCCCTCCATTTGGTGCACAACAAAATAACATAAAGTATATTTAATAATCACTTATATCTCCCTTTAAATTGGCACTTTACATTCCTCATATGCACTTCATAATTTCACTTTATGGTCATTAAATAACCCCTTTTAATAATAAAGTCAAATAACATTTAATGATATGCACTTTAAATTAACTACTAATTAAGTATTACTTTATTAATAATTAAAATGTCAGGACTCCAAAGATACTCATTATTTCTCAATTCTGTCAAAACCAGGAGGTAACCCGCTGCATTCGCTACTAACTAGGGTGCCTTTCTAAAAGTAGAAAGGGTCCATCTCTATCAACCATTGATTTACTATAATTAGTAAATCCATGAATACTTGATCAAAAGAGGTGTCAAAGGTCATCATTGCAACTGAGGCCGGTCCAAGTGCCCTGCCAAATATAGAAATGTTGGACAGATGACTTACTATAAATAGTAAGTAGACCAAACTAAACCAAACAAAAAGAAAATCTTGAATGCTTCTTTACTCCGGAAGGGAAAGAGCCTCCTATTCTGCCAACTAGGACCCTCTAACCATCTGACTTAGCCTATGAGGACCAATTATAGCCTAATCCAAACAAACTCTAATGCTTGCGAAAATGGGAACATTACACTTTGGCACTCGGCACCCTTCGGCTCCAATGGAAATGTTCCACTCATACACCCAAGTACCTGTATGGTAATTAGGCTTCACCATACGATAAATAGGTGTCACCTGTACGATGATTGAGACTTCCCCTATGGAGTATGTTTTGCCCGTATAGAAAACTAAGCTCGCACACTTCCAAACACTTTTTATGACAATGTAGGTTGTGACTTCAATTGAAACATGATGAAGGATCCAATCTAGATAATTCCTCCGCCAATAATAATATTGCAAATACAAGATTAATTATCAACACAAAGTATGCACCATCAAAAACATTGAATGGCCAAGAACTAGATATTTGTATTTTAGATGATAAGAATATAACTCACATTACATCAGATTTGTCTTCAACTGAAGACTTCACAGATTGGATCATACGCAGAATAGGGTGAGGAGTGATTCCCACTAAAATTGTGAATATAAAATAGGGAGGGTCTTGCACCTCTGAAACTGCAAACAAAGACTTGATTCCAATAGGAATCACAAATATACAAGAAATAAAAAAACTCCACGACGACTACCTACAACGCCAACCAATGCCTTATAAAGGCCTCCAAGAAGTTTCTGGAAAGTTACAATGGGCCGACATAGCTTCATTTATTATTTTATTATTTTCGCCCCTTTTTATTTTATAACTAAATTAATTAATTAATGAAGTCCTTTATAATATTATTTAAATCTTGGGACCACCTAATTAATTAATTAATTCACTCTCCATTAATTTGGGGGCATTACAGTCCTCACCGTCCAGAGATTGCTTTCCCTCAAGCAATCTGTCATCTAACTATTTGCCAATTGCAAAGCTCCAGGATCCCAAACCAAGCACGGGTGTTGATAGCCGTATTAGCTGAAAGCGTATGCTGCACCATGACTACAAGCACCACCTATAAATCCCCAACAAGCTTACGCTGCTCCACTCTGATATAAACATTGCCCTGCTAGGAGTTAAGGATCACCTCAACAAAATCCAACTTGCTTTCTCCATATACATGCCACTCACAAGGAGAGATGGCAATCATGCACACCTCGTGCCCAATCAAAGGAAAAACCTCATACTCAACCAATTGAAAAGCTTGCTCATTCATAGGGTAATTGGTAGAGTCCTCATCTCCATGAAATTGATTGGCCAATGTTGGCTTCACAAACTTAGTGAAAGCATCTCCCTTACGCTCGTGGTTGTCTTGAATATTTGGGTGATCTCCACTTGAAGGGACAATTGTTGATTCTTGCTTGTCCATATCCTCCTGTTGCTGAAGTGGATCTATGAGCATGTCTTTATCCTCTTTAAGATTTAAAGTGTTGTGTAGCCCATTGTCAATCTTTTGCTTCAGATTATTATCCTAGACTATATTACCCGCACAGGATGGATACTTCATTCGCAGGTCTATGAAGTCCTTGAGAGATATGACCATCTGTCATCCACCATCAACCCAATCCTTCTTGAATTGCTTCTGTGATT
This sequence comes from Chamaecyparis obtusa, assembly GCA_027943335.1. Lineage (NCBI taxonomy): Eukaryota > Viridiplantae > Streptophyta > Pinopsida > Cupressales > Cupressaceae > Chamaecyparis > Chamaecyparis obtusa. Next base: position 178,121 of record BSBK01009031.1, on the reverse strand, counting down.
CAGCAAAAGTGGGGGATTGCATTTCTTGTTGCTTAATCTTGGGAAGGTTGGCATCGTCGACCTTGTGTTGAAGTGTTGTGAAGCTCCCTTCATCCTTGCTTCTGTCAAGTGATTGAGCGTCTCCTCCATCTGTTGGTACCCACTTGCGAGGGTCTTACTAAGCTGATGTTGACTTCTTATCTACTACCTCAACATGGTTGTCATATCTTGATGTGCATTTCCCATTCCATCACTAGGTGCCATGATTCTCCCAATAGGATGGCACGATCAACAGCTTTGATACCACTATAATGTACCAAATGATGGAAGTCACCTGAGGGCAAGTACCTAACAACAATGTACTTGAGGGCAAGTACTCAAGGGGAAATACCCGAAAGGAATGTACACAAGGGGAATGTACCCGAGGGGAAATACCCAAGAGGAAATACACGAGGGCAATGTACCTAAAGGGAAGTATCTGAGGGTAATGTACCCAAGGGCAACATACCCGAGGGGAATGTACCCGTGGGGAAATACTTGAGGGGAAGTACCCAAGGGGAATGTACCTGAGGGGAAATACCCTTCAACACCTTCAGCCCTCAATTGTCAGCTCCCTTTGGCACTTGGCTCCAACGGCAATGTTTCACCTATACAGCCAAGTACCTGTACGATAAGTAGGTGTCACCTGTACAGCAAGGTACCCGTATGGTGATTGAGACTTCCCCCTATGGAGTATGTTTTGCTCATATAGAAAAGTAGGCCCGCACAGTTCCAAACACTTTGTATGACAATGTAGGTTGTTACTTCAATTGAAACATGATGAAGGACCCAATCATAGATAATTCCTCCGCTAATAATATTATTGCTAATACAAGATGAATCATCAACACAGAGCATGCACATCAACAACATTGAATGGACAAGAACTAGATATTTGTGTTTTTAGATGATAAGAATATAATTCATTACATCAGATTTGTCTTCAACTGAACAAATTTGGATCATAGGCAAAATGCAATATAGGGTGAGGAGTGATTCTTGTTTATGTTTATAGCTTTGATCAGATAAAATAGTTATTACTCATTAATATTATGAGAATAGATTAATTTATGCACATATATATACATACCAATCTATATAATAATAATAGATATTATTATTATACATACTAATATATATACATATATTCATAATTGAGAAAAATTAATATAAATATATTCTCATATTATTAATATAATTATGTAATTATTCATCGAATGATATAGTTCATCGTTTCTATTATTATTATGTTCTAATCATCAATTAGATACATCATCGATTTGGCATCAATGAGAATTTGCATAGTCACCGATTGATATCGGTTGAAATTACCTTTTATTCCTAACAATGTTTAGCATCGGGTTGTTAATACAATAACGATTTGTATCGGTCAACTTAAAACACGGGTTAAACTAACTGATCAAGTATTTGTCATGATATGAATAATATAAAACACTGACGAGTATCGAGCCTTGCTTTATGATTAAGTATTGAGTATTATATGAATCATCATGTATGTTTAGTAGGAGGCATGTTAATAGATAGACATGTCTCCACGTGGAGACATGTCTATCTATTGACATGTCTCCACGTGGAGACATGTCTATCTATTGACATGTCCCTTATATATATCCTTTATTGGATTGAATGATGACAAGCATATACAACAATCAATACAAGTCTCATTCATCCAATTTGTATTTGATATATATTCATTCTATCGAAACAATTGATAAATTAATATCTATATATATTTATTACTATATCAGTATTAGATATATATATATATATTTTGTTTAAATATATATCACATATATATATATATTGAGAGATTATATATATAATTGGATTTTGAAAAGAAATTAAAAGTCATACAATCTGATCACGAAATTTAACATGGTATCAGAGCCAGGTTCCTTTGTTAAAGCCTAACCGCTTTAAGGAAGGTCCGATTAGATTGAAGGAAGATCAAGATCAGATTTTTTTTGGAAATCTTATACCTATAGAATGGCAAATGGAATCAGACTCGACGACAGACTTAAAGGTGCTTCAAATTTTGAATCGTGGAAACTACGTATGATGTTGATACTAAGAAAGAATGAGTTAAAGACGATTATAGAAAATCCTCTTAAACCTAATGAAAATAACAAGCAAAGTCAATGCGAAAAGGACAATACCAAAGCAATGGAATTACTAGTAGATGGAGTAAAAGATCACCAACTACCTATCATCACAAAGTTAGACTACGCATACGACATGTTCAACACCCTGGAGAACATGTTTGACATTAACAACACTAGTAGAATTCTTACCCTTAAAAATCAACTCTCTAATATTAAAACGAATAAAGGAGAGACCGTCACCTCATATTTTACGAGGATAACAGAATTAAGGAACCAACTCTCTTCTATCGATCACATTTATGATAATAAAGAGTTGACTATGATAACTCTAAACGGGCTCCCTATCTCATGGGAATACTTTAGACAAGGAGTAAGCGCTTGTTCCAAACTCCCCAAATTTGATCGACTAAAAGCTGACTGCATTCAAGAAGAGTGTAACCTAATATCTAGAGGAATTGTGGACCCCACAAATGAAGATATTCAGGTTCTTGTCACTCGTTTGAAAAGGAAAAAGGGCAAGAAGTCGTATGGTAAACAATTGTTCAAGAAACTTAGAGACCTCGCTACAATACAATGTTTTAGATGCGACAAATATGGTCACACTACAAGAAAGTGTCGTGACAGACTTAAACTGCAAGCTTCCCTTGCTGAAGTCAGTAATTCAAATGTGTATTCAGAGAAATATGTATTCTAAAAGAAATTCAAGATACCTTGTGATTCAGAGGGAGTTCACTGATAAAGATAGAACACTTTTGAGGTAAACTTAACATGATTGTAAATATTGATTATTATATTAATGTTATTTTATAACTATATGGACCCTGTGTAAATCATAAGAAAGTGACGACTTCCAAATGATTATCACTTGTATTTGTTAAAGTTAATGGAAGGTGACGATCTTACAATAACTTGATCTTCTATTGTGATAGACATCTTGTCATGGCTGAAACCTAAGTCACAAGGTTCGAATTCGAGTTCGAGTTCGGCAACCATGAAATTCGAATGAAGTTCGACAAGAGTAAAAATTCGAAAAAAAAAATTGGATTGAATTCGCCTTATATAAATGTTATTTATTTTTAAATATAAGTAATATATCCAATAAATTATCAAAATAGTTAACATTTCTAAATAGATTTGAAATCATTATATAAGGATGGCACATTTACTAAATTTATAACGTAAGGAACATGTAAAATAGTGATTGCAAAGATGTTTTATTCTCAAAAAGGTACATTCAAAAGTCAAGACTTTGGAATTTCAAAAGAGCTCTAAGTCATCAAGGGCACTTGGCTCAGCTGGTGTATCATCATCATCAGTATCACTACCCAATTCTTCATCAAAAAAGTCAGGTTCATTTGCACTTGGCATTGCTATGTCTTCTGAAATTCGTTGTTGTGAAGAAGATGTGAAGTCATTTGCTGATTTGTTCATGAACAATTTTAAATTGCTGCGAACATAGACAAGATCTCCCAACTTTCCAGACAACAACTTGTTCCTCTTTTTGGAATGGATGTGGTCAAAGCAACTCCAGTTCCTCTCGCAAGCTGATGAGCTTGTTTGTTGACTCAATATTCGAATAGCAAAGTGTTGAAGTTCAGGAGTTTGTGCTCCATAGCTCATCCACCATCTATAGCTAGGTACCTCATCTTGTGCCATATCATATTTGGCTGCTGCTATTCCAAACATTCCCTCAACTTTCTTGTATTTCTAGCCTTGGTCTCTGATTAGCACTGCAACTGTTGGGTCTAGTTCAAATCTGCTAATGGCTTCATAAAACCCTATCATAACTTCACTATCACCTTGTCTATCAATGTGAAATAGTTTGGGCTCCAAATAGCATGCTGCTGCATGTAAAGGTGTGTGCATCATTTTCCATTTGGAATCAACTGTCTCCCATATCTCCATGTACTCCACTTCCACATTGTTTAGTGCTCTCTGAATAGCTTCCTTACAACAGTCCATGCTTTCATAAAGCATGCCAAGGAAAAGAGTGTCATCATCAACCATACGAAGCACATCAACAATTGGCTCATAGACACTCAAAACCTTTGCTCCACTTTCCCAAAAGTTGTTAATTAAAATAATCCGCTCTATGTTCTTTCCCTTAGCACTTTTAGAAAGCGTTGAACTTTCCCACTCATTGGAACAAATTACAGATTTCAAAGTTGCTTTCTCTTCAACCACCCTTTTTAAAGTGATGTAAAATGAAGCAAACCTTGTGTCACAAGACCTCAACAACTCTTTAGATGCATGTTGCTTATAAAGGCTCAGTGTGAGATGGTGATTTCTTATGAAATTTGCAATTGCTCTGCCTCTGTGAATTGCTTCATATATCCATGGGAATTTAGCCAAATCATTAAGTAACAAATCCAAACAATGTGTTGCACATGGACTCCAATAAATTTGTGGGTACTTCTCTACAATCAGTTAATCGGCTCCCACACAATTTGCTACACTATCAGTTACCACCTGAACCACATTTTCCACCCCTACTTCAAGAATAGCTTCCTCTAGTATTTGAAATATATACTCAAAAGTTTTCTTTTTATTCATAGTGTCAATCACCTTCAAGAACACAACACCTTCAGGACAAGCCACCAAAACATTGATCAATGGCCTTTGACACGTGTCTAACCATCCATCACTTAATATAGTGCAACCTGTTGTCTTCCACGAGGCTTTGACCTCAGTTAATTTCTCAATCACTCTATCTTTTGACCTCTTCAAAAGAGTTGTCCTGAAAGCCTCAGAAGAGGGAGGTATGTACCCTTTGCCAAACTCTACAACTCTTTGAATCGCATAACAAAAATTTGGATTTCTAGCTACATTGAATGGAATAGCACTTGTATAAAATAAATCAGCTAGTGCATCATCTACCTCTTGTTTCTCAGCTGGTTTCCAAAAGCTGCTCAATGTTCCACTCTCTTTCAATGTTGTTGTGGCCTTGGGTGGATTGGAAGAGGAAGACATAATAGCTGAGAATCTAGACACATCTTCTTCAATTCTCTGTTTCTTTCATGCATTCTTCATCTTTACTGCAATTGAGGAGGAATGTTCTTTCTCTAAAATAGCTCTAATATCTACGCTTACACCTAGACATGTTGTAACACCTCCACCTTTACCCCCCGTAATACCAAGTAAGTGGTCCATTGCTCTTGTTAAACTTACAGTAAAAACTTTCGGGCACTTGTTACAACAAAGTTCAGCACCATTACGAGTCACATATTTCCATGCCTCTGAAGTTGATTTGTCGGGAGCCATTCCAATCTGTTAAATTCAAAAGAATTGAAAATTAATATTTAAAAGTAAAACATTAACAAAATCTATTTAAAAGAAATTTCAAAAATATAATATTTTACTTTTTACTCTACAAATCAAAATAACTCAATAAAGTATAAAAATATATTTTTAATATATAAATATATTAATTTTTAATAAAATAAAAATAACTCAATAAAGTATAAAAATATATTTTTAATATATAAATATACTAATTTTTAATAAAATAATATAATATTAAATAGTTAATTATTTTATCTATTAAATTTAAATTACATCTTAATGTTTAGCATATTTGTTGAATTTATTTATTCATTTTTACATTTATATATTAACTTAAAAATTGATTACTTTAATATGATATTTCAATTTAATAAATGGTAATAAAACAATATAGAAATAAAATAAAATATTATTAACTTTGATATTTATATAATAATATTTCTTTTTTTAACAATTAAATAAAATATTTAATAAAATTCAAAAATAGTAATTCAAGTCTATTATTAAAAACTTAAAAATCATGATATAATGCATTTATAAATTATAATAATATTTATCTTTGTTATAAATATAATAATATTATTATCTACCTAATTAACTATAATCTATAATTTTTTAAAATACCTGTCATTTTATTATTAAAAATTTAATATACAATTTAAAAATATTTGATTTATGGATTTTAAATTTTATTATTAAACTATTAATAAATATATATTATAATATTAATGTAACTAAATAATGTAATTAAACTATTAATACATATATTATTATATATTAATGTAAGACTAAATTTAAAAATGTATAGTGTATAACTATATAAAAGTCATTTAAAAATTAAATTAAACAACTTACCTTTCTCATGAAACAGAGACAAACGGAGACGGAGCCGGGAGAAGAATGCAGGCAATGATTCCGTCGACAACAGCAGCTCGGCAGCAGCAGCAATAACTCACACAGAAGCAGCAGCTCGGCAACAGTAGCTCACACTCAACACTCAGAGAACCCCAAATCAAAAAATAAATTACAAATTTGCAAATATCTGTGCATTCAAGGGGCCTGTGAACACCTATTTATGAAAAGAATGGGTGGGAAACCTAAAAATTTTGGAAACTTTAAAAATAGCATGCTTTTTATGTTTATCGTAATGTGCCATTTTCTCTGTCCGAATATAATGGCAAACATTATCGAGTTTTTTAGAAATATTTCAAATTCGGGGAAAACCGAACTTCAACCTTGAGATTCGCCAAATGCTGTGACTTAGGCTGAACAGATCATAATAGATGATGTGAATGTTCTTATGGTAAGTTCACATTACCTATGAACATTTGTTGAGTACTTGGTGAATATCATGAGACTTGATATTCTGCAGGCCAATGCTCTCGATATCATGAGATGATATCTTTATGAACTCTTGAGTACTTGGTGGACATCATGAGATTTGATGTTGGTAAGCCATTCCTCTGAGCACTTGGTGAATATCTTGAGAGTTTATATTCTGCAAGCCAATGCTCTCAATATCATGAGATGATATTTTTTGAATCTATGAGTTATGGTGAATATCATGAGATTTGACATTACTAGTCAGACCATATCTCTGATATCACGATGAACAAACTTTCACAATTTATGAGCTAATTGTGATTTGCATTTGATTTTTATCTTCCCTAGCTAAGAGGGAGTGTTGATGTTTGTAGCTTCGATCAGATAAAATGGTTATTACTCATATTAATATTATGAGAATAGATTAATTTATGCACACATTACATACCAATATATATAATAATAATAGATATTATTATTATACATACTGATATATATACATATATTCATAATTGAGAAAAATTAATATTAATATATTCTCATTATTAATATAATTATCTAATTATTCACTGAATGATATAGTTCATCATTTCTATTATTATTATGTTCGAATCATCAATTAGATACATCATCGATTTGGCATCGATGAGAATTTGCACTGTCACCGATTGATATCGGTTGAAATTACCCTTTATTCCTAACAACGTTTAGTATCGGGTTGTTAATACAATACCGATTTGTATCGGTCAACTTAAAATACAGGTTAAACTAACTGATCAAGTATTGCTCATGATACAAATAATATAAAACATCGATGAGTATCGGGCCTTGCTTTATGATTAAGTATCGAGTATTATATGAATCGTCGTGTATGTTTAGGAGGCATGCTAATAGATAGGCATGTCTCCACGTGGAGACATGTCTATCTATTGACATGTCTCTTATATATATCCCTTATTGGATTGAATGATGACAAGCATATACAGCAATCAATGCAAGTCTCATTCATCCAATTTGTATTTGACATAAATTCAGTCTATAGAAACGATTGATAAATTAATATATCTATATATATTTATTACTATATCGGTATTATATATATATATATATATATTTAGAGATTATATATATAATTGGATTTTGAAAAGAAATTAAAAGTCATACAATCTAATCACGAAATTTAACACTTCCCACTGAAACTGTGAATACAAAATAGGGAGGGTCTTGCACCTCCAAAACTGCAAACAAAGACTCAATTTCAATAGGAATTGCAAATATACAAGAAATATAAAACTCCACGACGACTACCTATGGCGCCAACCAACATCTTATAAAGGCCTCCAAGAAGTTCCTAGAAACTTAGAATGGGCCGACTATTATTTTATTATTTTGGCCCCTTTTAATTTTATAACTAAATTAATTAAGTAAAGAAGTCATTTATAATATTATTTAAACTTTGGGACCAACTAATTAATTAATTTAATTATTCACTCTCCATTAATTTGGGGACATCACACAGTAGCACCAATAATATTGTGCCCAAGGAAATGGCAAGCAAGATGAAATTAAGAAGAATCAAGCATCCCAGCCCATATAGAGTTTCATAATTGTAAAAGGATCATCACTTTTTGGTGAATGAACAAAAGATTGGTGAGTTTTCAAATTGGAAACTACAAGGACGAAATTATGTGACATAACGCCAATGGATATGTGCCATATTGTCTTGAGCAAACCATGGAAATTTGATAGAAAAGATGTTCAAGATGGTGAAATGAATACATATGCAATCAAGAAAGATGGAGAAGAGTACATCCTAAACCCATTGAAGAATAGAGAAGGGGAGGGTGAAGATAAAGCAAAGGTATTTTGGTTTCCGAAAAACAATTCTTGAGAGAATTCAAAAAGAAAAAATCATGTTTTTCCAAAATTTCCAATTTTGCAGCAATTGGGACAGCACGGAAAGAAGAGGAAATACCAAAGGAAGTTCAAGAGAGTTTGGAGGAATATGTAGAAATTTTGATGGAGGAAATTGCCACCCATGAGGAGCATTAGCCATTGTATGGATTTGATTCTTGGTGCAAGTAAGGCGAATGAAGAGATAAATAGGCAACTCCAAGAGTTGCTTGATAAGGGGCTGATTAGAGAGGCTTTGAGTTTGTGTTGTTCCTGTAGTGTTGGCACCAAAGAATGAGGGAGATTGGTGGATGTGTACGGATTTTAGGGCAATAAACAAGATAACCATCAAAAACTAGTTTGCATTGCCCAAAACGGATGATATGATGGATTGATTGAATGGAGCCAAATACTTCAATAATATTGATTTAAAAAGTGGGTAACATCAAATATGGATACAAGGGGATGAATGGAAGACCGCATTCAAAACCAAAGATGGATTGTGCAAATGGTTGGTGATGTCGTTTGTTAATGAATGCACCAAGCACTTTCATGAGGTTGATGAATGAAGTTTTGAAGCCACATCTTGATAAGTTTGAGATTGTGTGTTTAGATGACATTTTGATATTTAGTAAAGCAAAGGAGCACTTGTAGCGTATTAGAGCAATTTTGCAAAGGCTAAAAAAAGATAAGTTAATGGTGGATTAGAAAAAGTGTAGTTTGAGTAAGGAAGAGTTGGTGTTTTTAGGTTTTATAGTTTCTAATAGTGGTCTGAAAGTGGACCTAGAAAAAGTGAAAACAATAGTTGACTAGCCTTCACCAAAGAGTGTGTTTGAAGCACAAAGCTTCCATGGATTAGCAAGCTTCTATAGGAAGTTTATCAGAAATTTCAGTGGGATTTGTGTACCAATAACAAAGAATGAAGGGTAATAGAAAAAATTTGGTTGGACAGCTATAACTGAGATAATTTTTAATAGGAGTACTCTATGTTAACCTCATGAGAGTGCTTGGTGTGTTCATCAATCTAAACGGCATCACCAAACATTTGTACAATCCGTCTTTGTTCTTGAACGTGGTCTTCCATTCATCTCCCTCCCTTGTCCATATTTGATGATAACCACTCTTCAAAATCAATCTTAGTGAAATATTTCACTCCACTCACACAATCCATCATATCATCCACTTGTGACAGTGGAAACTAGAACTTGATGGTTATCTTGTTTATTGCCCTCGAATCTCTAAACATTTGCCAATCTCCATCCTTCTTTGGTACAAACACTACTAGAACAGCACATAGACACAAACTCTCTCTAATCATTCTCGTATCAAGCAATTCTTTCACTTGCCTATTTATCTCTTCATTCTCCTTTAGTGACATCCTATATGGTGCCTTGTTTCGCAAACTTGCACCACGAATCAAATCCATACAATGGCTAATGCTCCTCATGGGAAGCAATCTATTGGCAACTACAAAAATTTTGCATATTCCTCAAAAAATTTCTTGAACTTTCTTTGGCATTTCCTCTTCTTTATTCACTGTCCCAACCACTGTAAATTGTAAAATGATGGCAAAACATGCTCTCTCCCTTTTGAATTCTCTCAAAAACTACTTTTTGAAAACTTAACATATCTTTGCTTTATCTTCACTCTCCCCTTCTCTACTTTGCAATGGCTTTAAATTGTACTCTTTCTCATCTTTCTTAATTGCTTATGTATTCATTTCACCATCATGGACAGTCTTCCTATCAAATCACCATGGTCTGCCCAAGAGAATATGGCACGCATCTACTGGCACTATATCACACAACTTCATCCTTGAGTTGTCGATTTGAAAATTCACCAAACTTTGTTTATTCACCAACAAATGATGATTGTTTCGCAACCATGAAACTCCAAATGAATTGGGATGCCTAATTTTTCTTAATTTCAGCTTGTTCACAATTTCCTTAAACACAGTATTATCAGTGCTACTAATGTACACAATGACTTTGCAACACTTTCCATTCACCTTGCATCTCATTCAAAACAAGTTTCATCTTTGGATTGGTTCTGGTTTCTCCTTCTCTAGATTTAATAACATTCTTTGTCACATTAATGATTCTCCATCTTTGAGGTGTTCTCCATGCTCAGTAGTGCCCACCTTCTCATTTTCGGCTTGTGCTACATGCACTCTTGCCTCCTTTCCTCAATCTCCATCTTGCTGGATTTGCAAACGTTCAAACATCCAATGTCTCGTTTCACCATATTGGAAACATGTCCCACTGAAACTTCTTCCTCTACCTCTTCCAAATGACCCTCTTCCAAGAGAGTAGTCTCCTCTTTCTGTAGAAAAATCTTTTATTTCTTTACTTTCCTGCGTGCTTGCACTTGATGTGCTAGCTTCTTCTTGCTTGCCTTGGTAGGGCTTCATTCACCATTTGACTACCCTCTTCCATGCAAAACTCTATTTCTACCCTGGGAATTATTTTGTTGCTTCCTATTGAGTTTCTCTTCCAATTTCAAGGCATATTGATATGCTTCCTCCACACTACATATATTAACCAAACTGATTTCATCTTGGATGGATATACATAATCCATTTAAATATCTCGAAACTTGCTCCAATCAGCCTCTACTTGATCGACTCTTATGCTCAACTGGTAAAACTCTTCAATATACTCCTCAACGTTGCTCTCCTTTTGCTTCAAAATTTGAAGTTTCAAGAACAAGTTGATATGGTACTTGACTAGTAAAAACTTAGCTTTGGTTTTGGTCACCATTTGATCCCATGACCTAGTTTTATCCTTTCCTCTTAACTGCATGTTTGTATGTGATCCCACCATAGGAATGTGATCCCCTTCAAATTTGTGTGTCCATACTTAACTTCTGATCTTCCTCCTTGTTCTTGTATTCAAAATACTTACCCATTTCGGCAAACCAATCTAATACTTGGTCTACATTTAAATGCCCTTCAAAATTTGGAGAATTAATTATGGCTTCAAATTAATCCCAATGATAGCTTTGATGAAAATTTCCTCTCCTAGGTCCAAAGTGGTTGGATTCACTTATTCACCTCCTACAACCTGCCCTTCCTCATCTTTAATGCTATATCCTGTGTAAACTCCTCTTCTTTATGTCGCCTCCAAAGCACCTAGTCACGTTGTTAGCCTCTAATTGCCTCTACACTACTTACTACTGTTAAGATATAGCTACAATTGGATATGGTAATATATATATATATATATATATATATATATATATTAAGATCATTTGATAATTATATATGTTACAATGTAATTAATATTAACAATCGATTATGAAGGGTCATGACCCTATGTAGCATAAGCCACGTATTGTCATGGCTCTTCAAGACATGACTATTCAAAGGATATGAATGCATATCAATGGCTGGTGAAAAGATCAATCACAACAGTAATCTATTTCAGTACAGCACTCATATATTTTCTATAGGACGATCTTGATTTCACAACATGGTATCAGAGCCTAACCTATAAGAGAATAAAATATATTCACAAGCAATCGATGATAAATTGGCAGCGATATTGGTAACAAAATTCCATATATGTTCTCATTCTAAAAACAACAACTGGGAACACCGATTTTGGGAGAAAAGGCGGAATTAGCAGAAAAGTCTCTATGCACCAGTGGGCAATGGAGAATAAAATGTTCTCCAGTCTTTAGCATGAACTTCTAGAAGGAAAGGCAAAGAAGAAGAGGGGAAATTGAGATTCGGCGGTTTGGGGTTAGGTTTCAATGGTTGTTTCAGGATGAAGTGTGCCTTAATTAACATATCTGCTAGAACAAATCAAATCACAAAGAGAGATACAGAGATTTCAGGCAATTTTTTGAGAAAAAAAAAAGATGGAGAAGGGAAAGAGAAGCACGAGCTATGGCGATTTGGGCATAGACATAGCCGGAAGCTTCTTCAAGTCGATAGAGGGTGTTGGCCCCCTTTCCCCTAGCGCACGAAATATAAAAATCACTGTCATGGGTGTCGGAAATGTAGGAATGGCGGTCGCCCAAACTATTCTAACATAGGAGCTAACAACAAACTGGTATTGATAGACATACAGGCGGAGAAGCTAAGGGGGGAAATGTTGGACCTGCAGCACGCTGCCGCCTTTCTTCCTCGCACAAAGATCGTGGCCGATACCGACTACGCTGTCTCCACTGGGTCAGATCTATGTATTATCATAGCAGGGGCTCGGCAGCGCGATGGAGAGTCCAAACTGGCACTAGTGGAGAGCAATCTCCACCTGTTCAAAAGTATTGTGCCTGGGGTCGTAAAATATAGCCCTAATGCCATTCTCCTGGTGATGTCGAATCTGGTGGATGATTTGACCTCTATTACCTGGAAGCTCTCAGGGTTCTCGTCAAACAGAGTGATTGGGAGCGGCACAAATCTGGGTTCTTCTCGCTTCCTGTCCATGATCACAGATCATCTGGATGTGAATGCACAGGATGTGTAGGCGTACATGATCGGCGAGCATGGCGATAGTTTTGTGACGCTTTGGTCCTCCATTAACGTGGGAGGGATGCCCGTGCTGAGCTTTCTAGAGAAGAATCAGATTCCCTATGAGAAGCACCATCTTGAGGCTATTCATCATACTGTTGTTAATAGTGCTTATGAGGTCATTAAGCTTAAGGGCTACACATCCTGGGCTATTGGCTACTCCGCGGCTAATTTGGTGAAGAGTTTGCTGCGCAACCAGAGAAGGATCCACCCTGTTTCTGTGCTGGACACAAGGGAACGCTGTGAAGATTATATAAAGACAACCTTCATTCTTTAATAGATAACATTATTTCTTATTCATACTTAGTGGATTCCCTCTTATTGAGCAGATAGGCTATGGCTTTTGGACACTTACTTGCATAGTGATATATCAGACACAGTGCCCTGGAATCGCTATAATATACAAGACAAATCAGATAAGCATGCATTTCTGAAGATTGTATATAATTGCTACATAATCAGATATATCAGACAGGCATTCATATATAGATCGAAGGTCTTATTAGACCGATCTAAAGCAATATTATTGAATACATTAACAGTCATCATCAAAAACAGAAAATTGTCATCATTGCTCTAAGTGTTAAGAGAACATATAACATTCTAATATCGATATATCAGAAAGGGCTTTAAGCAGTGAGAGATAACTTTCAGCATATTCGATATTGTCATATCAAAGATAGTGGAGTGAACTCCACCTTTGTAGATCAAAGAATATCCTTGCATAATTACTTCAAACATGGCAGAACAACAGTGATAATCGTCACATTGATTGCTTTGCACTAAGTGCATATATATATATAAATCAAAATCAACTACATATATCTAAGTATTAATCAGACATAGCAGTGATATTGGTATTAATCATATAATACACGTGATATCAATTGTGTATCAAATCCTTCATTCTTATATTGAGAAATATTAATTATCATTATTTTTAGTGACTTTGTGGAAAGAATTCGAGATTAGTAAATATATCTGGTATTCTGCATAAGGAAGAGTTCAAAGGGATTAGAGGAAGCACTCTAGGTAGAATGACAAATATCAATCCTACTATTTATGCATAGCATCATTCGATGAAGTGAGAAGGATAAGTTAAGGTAATTGTCCCAACTATCTAAGTTAATAAAAAAAAGGGGATAGTACAAGTGGGATAGTAACCAATGATTAATATAATCAGATACCAATAATGTGTGAAGTCAACATCTATCAGTAGTTATCATAATGAGATGTGATTAGTAAAGAAGAAAATTAACGTATGGATCAGAATGAAACCAATATGTTATGAAGAAGGACGATGGGTACAAGTATCATATTAATGGGCTCACCTTACGAAAGGAAATACTTGAAAATATTTGAAAAGGAAGGTCAAGAAGTTGGCGAATTTTAGCTTCTAAGGAAACAGATGATTCAGTCAACTTGGACAGACTCGATCATATTGATTGAGAGGGAGCTCACTATTGAAGGTAAAACAATTCTAAGATTATAGTAGTGGGAACTCGTGGATAGAATCGCCGATGAGATGCACGTGGATAGAATCCCTGGTTAAGGCATTCCATACATCATGAGCCTACAACTCATTGATATAAACATCATAATAGAGGTCTTTATTATCTTCCCTCAAGTCCAAGAGGGAGTGTTAATGTTGTGGCCTTGGAAAAGATCAAAATGCATCTTATGCTAACCGATGTAACCTTATGACTATTCAGATTATTCGTATTGGTTCTCTCAGGAAGGAAGGTATGAAGTGACATCCTGCAGTGACATTGAGTTGAGTATATAAACAAAGTATGCCTTCGTGACAGAGGGAGAAGTTAAAGGATCTGCATCAGTAGACATTCGAGGATCTTTTCAGAGGGAGTAGACCATGTTTTGTTGGTTCTCTAGTAATCAAGAAATTGTAGCAGAGAATTATGATTATTACCATGTCAAGATGGTGTTAACTTTGTAAGCTCAGAATTCACCAAGACTATGAGATAGTACAAACAAATGCAATTCAGTGGAGAACTAACGACCGATACTCTTACCAAACCACTTGCTAGAAAGAAGATTGTGTACTTTCAGATAACCTTGGTATGTTGAGGAGTAAAGCCTTAGCTGAAAAGAAGGTTTCAGCTTCAGTATCCCATCATTTTGTATCTTAAATGATTCTTGTCTTTGATAGACAAGTCTAAGGTGGAAGTCTTGGTTTCCACTCTCTGGGATGAGCCATGGTGGATCCACCCTCTGAGAAGAGTCAAGGTGACTTTATGGGTCCATTCATTTTGTGTTCAAAGAAGATGTCGATCTTCTATGTAAATAATTGGGGGTTACTATTTCAAGGTGACAATCTTGACAATAGTTAACCAAGCTTCAAGATTGACAACTGAACAGGGTTGTCCTGGACTGTGCCGAATATCTTGATGCTTATGTTATTACCGGATTGTGTAAAAACTACTATATCATGATTGACACCGTAACAGGGCTGTCCTGGATTGTGTTGGATATCATGATATTGAGATAATAAGTATTGATCATGACTAATGACTTATTTAAGTTGTTCTGAATTGGTCAGGGATTATAACAACATGTGAATCAAGATTAGACTACATTAAGTTGTCCTGAAATGTGTCGGATATCTTGATTGTTATCGCTAAATCTAGTTCGGAATTAGTCATGGATTGCAATAACTCTTCTATTAGGATGAGTACATTATATTAATGTCTCGAGCTGTGTCGGATATCTTGATATGAAGTTTTGTTTTAGTTATCACTAAAATCCAGTTCCGAATAAGTCGGGGATTGTGATGACACCTAGTCAGATCCTCTCTTGCTAAGAGGGAGTGTTAAGATATAGCTAGGATTGAATATGGTAATATATATATATATATATATATATATATATATATATATATATATATATTAAGATCATTTGATAATTGTATATGTTACAATGTATTTAATATTAGCAATCGATTATGAAGGGTCATGACCCTATGCAGCATAAGCCACGTATTGTCATGGCTCTTCAAGACATGACTATTCAAAGGATATAAATGCATATCGATGGTTGGTGAAAAGATCAATCACAACGGTAATCTATTTCAGTACAGCACTCATATATATTCTCTATAGGACAATCTTGATTTCACAACTACTTCAACAAGCGTTGGTTTTACACCTCTATGGCCTCTTCCTTTTCGGTCCCATCCTCTATAAGCCATATTGGCTAATCGCTTTAGAAATTAGAAAATTTTCTCCAGACAAAATCAAACCATCACTTTAATACCAATTGATGCAAGACAAATCAATTGGATCTTACTAGACTAGGTAAATTTGTAGCATTAGCACTCACAAAATCAAGTAAGCATGAAACAATCAAATTCAAATTCTAAATGGAAGAATCACAAACATTGCATTAAAAAAATCGGCAAACAATGGCAAATCTGCAACAAGTTTGTTCCCTAATGAATTTATTAGTCATTCTTTTGGTTATTTCTACTCTACACTGTCCACTTTGTCTCTCATTACATATGCCTTCACACTGTTAGCTCGATCCAAGTTTGGACCCTTTCCATTCAAACTTCAAATCCTCTTGTTTCATGCAGCTCTCCTTATCTATGCCTCACTATAATGTCCCCACTTAGGACAATGAAATATAGTAGTTGACTTGCAACGCTCTGACACTCTATAATGTCCTCTTATTTAAACTTACTGGATTTTGAGTTTATTTACTTATAATTTTAATCACAAAAGTTTCCTTTCCATTAACTTTTGCAAACATAAAGATAAGTGCCTTAATACTCTGTAAGATTCGATGGATGAACAACTTGTAGATTCTTGTGCTCACCTAGATGTATAATTCGTATTTGTGGAACTAATATGTATATGGAATGTAATTGTGATGAACTACAGGAATATAGGATAGATCTAGATCATATGCTTATTTATATTGGATGCAATATAATTCAATGTACCAAATTAAAATCAATCTTTTCTCTATGAATCTTTTACTATGCAATATTGTAGGATTATATCAATATTCATATAAGAATGTAATGCATGAATAGTATCTTTTGATATGAGTGAGATTTGATGGTTTGCCTGTTATTAGACTATTTACGCATAGATCTACAAGCCATGTTCACTCATCTAGTTCCTTAATACTCCTGCTTGATCGTGTGTCTCAAAATACTCTGCAATCTAATCTCTTTATAAATCGAGTGACATTGCATAAATGGATGATTATAATAATCAGTCCTTGTCGTAAAATATTATACTAGTTTGTGTTCACACATGTGGCAATTGGGGTATTTATTGAGTATATGCTTGTCGACAACTGTAGCCTACCATTTGCTAGGTTTTGGAAACCACAGACCAAATGCTACTCGATCTTCTTATTGTAGATGTACTTGTTGACTTTATTGTTGACTAGATTGGAGTCTTTAACTGTTGACTGGATTAGGAAAGATGTCGATTCAATGATGATATGTTGACTCCCTCATAAGTCTATTGTTCAACGATTCCCCTTCTAAGACCAAATTCACCCCACATATATATATATATATATATATATATGTCTCCATGCCGATTTGGTGTGACCTTTGAACCCCACGGTTTGGTCTTCACAAGTTCATGACTCTTCACTGATTAAGTTTTTGTTTAATCTCTTATGTTAATGGTATACTAATAGATTTTGATTAAGATATTAGTAGTTTGTTTATATATGCATTGATGATTATAGGTTGATGATGACTAAGGTACTCTTGCTCCTAATCACCACTTGCTGGTCATTGTTCTTAATTCTCCCTACATTGGTGTTGATATCTCCATTGTCCTTCCTCTATGAGGTTTAACGTCAATGCTTCACCCAGTCAAAATGTTGTCACTAAAATACTCCATTGGTGATTGATGTCAATGGTTTGCCACCTATGAATGGCGCAAACTGATGTTAGACTGACTAGTCATGCTTGAAAACTATGTCACCAAATATATTTATAATTACTGCTACTATTTATTTGTGGAGTCGTAGGTCGACAATAGTTTATTATTGATTTTAATTCTATTATTATTCATTTCATTATTATTTAATTTTATTTTGTTATTATTATGTTATTATCAATTTTGAGTATATTAATTTTATTATTATTACTATTCAATCATTATATTATTTTATTCATTTATTAATGATGTTATATTACATATATATGTATTATTTTATTATTATATTAATAATATTGATTTGATAAATCATATTATAATTTATTATTTTTTATGGGTTCAATTATTTTGTATTGTTTATTATTAAATCCTAATCTAGAAAGGGGACATTTTAGTCTGCCCTTCCTCAAAATTGCTTGCCCTCAAGCAATTGCCAATTTAATGTGAGTGGCATCTACTCTACAGCTCTTATCTTGCAATAGTCCTGGATGAACCTGTACATGGGTTAGAAATCTTCTACACAGACACACAAGCATCTAGATTTTTTCACAGGATAAAGGTAAGTGGGAAGAGAGGCCTCGTCTTGAGCCATTTCTACACCAAGTCCTAGAGAAGTTACTCTACGCAACTCTCTAGCTCCACTTGGTAGCTCATGACTACTTCTTACCCATACTCCCTTCCTAGTCCTTGGGAAGAGACTGTAATCAAGTTCTTTAGCTCTCTAGGGAGAACCTCTTGGGGCTCTAGTTGCGTTACGAGCATTCTAGGATGGTCCTCAAGCTATGTCACCATCTCATTATTACTTTCTCCTCCTAAGGCCTGATGGATATCCTTTACTCAATATATCCATCGTTATAATCTTTGGGAGAGACTTTATCCCTTCCCAGGCCTTCAGAGATGTGATCTTTGCCTTGTAGTTGGGTGCCCTTAGCAATTATCCCTTAATCACAGTGCATTAGGGTGCCCTGATAGCAGTTCTCCCTTATCTACACTGCAATAGGGTGCCCTTAGCGATTCTCCCTTAACTACTTCTACAATAGGGTGCCCTTAGTGGTTCTCCCTTAACCATAGCTCGGTAGGGAGCCCTTATAGCAATTCTCGCTTAACTACTACTATAATAGGGTGCCCTTCACGATTCTTCCTTAATTGTAGCCTTGGAAAGGTATTAGCAATAGGGTGCCATTAGCGGTTCTCCCTTAATCACAATGCAGTAGGGCACCCTTATAGCAATTCTCCCTCACTGCTACTACAATAGGGTGCCCTTCAAAATTCTCCCTTAATTGTAGCCCCTTCCCCCTTAATTAAATCATGTCTTAAATGTCTATTAATAATCAAAATCACATTATAGAGTACATAAATATATTGTTCACTATTTCTATATTACCAATTAAAACAAACTTCTCGATTGTTGTCACAACTATGGTTGAACCTCCTCGAAGCTCCATTGCATTTCCATTCCTTCATTCCTTGATTGGATGTTCGTTGGCTAAAAATTTTGTAAGCCACTAAGACTACACCTTACAAAATTATGTCTTTAGACAACGGTATAGTGAGATAAATCTCTCCTCTCAGCAATAGGGGAGGCTCCCTTCTTACCGTAGGTGGCTTCAACAGGAACTTAACTGAAATTATAAAAGGGGTAGTTCTTGCAATCAATTCCTCTTTTTTCAAGAATGATTCGCATATAACTATTACTTTCAAATTCAACAAAAAGTACCTTATTGCTACCATAATACTGGTGACTTAGTAATTGACATAAGAACAATGCCTAAGGCAGCAGTTTCTAATAGATTTGGTGAATCAATAACAAGGGCCCAAAGTCTTTTGCAATTGATTCTATTTCAAAGTAACAAGAACTAATAGTGAGGCTCAAAGTCTCTCACTATTAATCCTGAAAATAAAAGAAAATACTTGAAATTAAAGCTCAAAGTCTTCAACTCCAAATATTTGCAGCCACTACTATTATAGCAATTCCCCTTTTGTAGCTCAAAGTCTCTCAGAAAATGAATTGAAGCCTCCAATGATGCACACAAGCTTAGCTTTAGAAATGAACTTGAGAAAGATCAAATAAGGCAACATAAGAAAACATCATTTAATCTCAAGATTTACAACACAAAGTTTGAAGAATCTTGCTTCCTTTATTCACTTTCAAAAACTCATACAATGAAACTCAAAGTTTTCATCAATTAAGTTCTCAATAGGCTCTGTTTGTTTCAACAAAAGATAAAACTATTTACAAAGAGCTCTTCTTTAAATAGGAAAACAGAAGAGAGAAAAGTGGAGAGAAAAAGGGAAACCCTCAACCACTTTGACTTATTCAAACAACTAACTATTTTGACTTATTCAATGTTACAAGCCTTAATGTACTTGTAACTTGATTACATGACTTCTGCATACAGAAATATGTTTTCCTGTATTTACAAACATCTCATGAACTACATGCAATCTGCCAATCTACCCATAAAACATAGAAAAAAAAGTGTCCTAGACACCTAGAATATTACATCAAAGAGTATTTACATAAGCCTCAAACTTTCGTAAAGACTCATGTATATCAGACAAATTTGGGGCTCCTGTGTGATGAGCAACTGCAATTGCCTTTCGCAAAATGTGAGATTCCATGTATCCAGTTGCTTGTCTCTGTAACTGATTCAAGGATAATTTGCACTCCATGAACCAATCCAAAGTAGCAGGACTAAAATCATCAGCATCTGAGTGGAAGTGCACCATCTCTGAGAACTTTGCCAATATGATCTCCCCCTTGATCTGCTCACCATCTTTGGAAGAAACATCACAGGACAACTTCTCAAATTCTCTCACCATATGATACTCTTGCTCCTCCCATGATCTCAAAACATCTTGTAAGTCTGTGGTCAACTTACTCAATACTCTCTCTTTATTAACCATTAAATCGAGAGATTCGAAATACGAATCATCAGAAGATATAACTTCTAGCTAACACAATTTCTTAAGATCAAAGCCTTGTAAAGTCTTCCACACATTGAGATCATCACTCAAAATCTGCAACTGCTGCTGGAAAGATGAAATAAGCTCCCTTATTTCATTGGCAATGATGCGTATATGCCTTAGGACTTCTAATGAATCCTTAATCACTTGTACACCCTACGTCTCAATCTGTGCAGACCATTCATCAATTGCCTTGGCCTTCTTATGGCGCCTGTCATAGTCTTCGGGATGTGAGACTAAAATCGGGGCTGCATTCTATGAGTTATTCATCATGCTAATGATCTCGAGCAAGCGCGCATTTTTTTCTTTTAATTTATTCTTCTTCTCCCAAAGCTGATCATTTCTTTGAGAGAGCTGCAAGACAGCATCTTGAGCATCCTATTAACAACTCAACCGTGTTTGTTTCCCCAATTCCCCTCTTGTGATCCTGAAATCAGAAGGCTGCACACTGTCTGTAATTTCATCAACCAAAGGTTCAGCAATCTCAGCATATTTGGAATTGTCCTCCACCACAATTCTTGAGACTGTCTTTGCCTTCTTGTTCTTGGGAGCTTTTGGCTTAGAAGCATGCTTGAAATCAAAGCCCTCCAAAGGAATCTCTTCCTTCTTTCTTTTCTGTGTTATGACAGTGATCCAAGGAGGTAAAGAGAAAGAAGAGGAAGTTACTTCTGTAGATGCAACGGCTAGAGTGGTAATTGGGTCTGCATGTGCAACTGTGGCAACAAGAGGAGAAGCCTCTGTCAAGATAGCCATAGGAGTAGGACTACCGTGAGTAACCTCTGATATGAAATGATCCACCTGCACTAGAGTAGTGTCCAACACTATCACAGAGGAGGTAACCATGGACGGGATAGTCATAGAGTATGCGTCAAACACACTCTTGAAACTGTGATAAGACTCCTCCTGTATGACAATGGGAGCAGCTGATGAGACAGGTAATGCAGGTGTTACCAGAACCGAATCCATAGGAGGTGTGAGTCCTGTAGTAAATTTGTCCGCAGCAGTACCCATAGGTGAATCAGGAGACTCATCTGATGCTGGTGCTGAATTAAGAACAGTGGTGGTAGCTGAATTATCTGATGCTAGCACTGAAAAAAAGATGCATGTGCAAGGACTTCATCTTTCTTGTACATGCAGTCGGGATTAAAAACCCCGTTCTATACAAACAAAATGCAAGTTATTCATGTGCTATTTTCCAAGTCCACTTGCAAAAAGCCGCTGTCCCTACCACTACCATATGACGTCAAACTCATAATGGTGGCCAATTTGACACTTCATTATAAAATGCATCCTTCCATTCATTCATTATCCATTCACTACACATCTCTTGCTGTCCCCATGTGTAATTATCCTTGAGAAACTCGTTCTTGAGTTCTTCTTGAGCTAAAAACCATCCATTTTCCCAAAAATCAGTCATCTTTATACACTTCTTGATATTCTCTGATGAATCCTTCCCAAGAGGATGTTCTCATTTTGTGGGATTTCTATGTCACAGCTTCTCAGTCACAGAAAGTTATTATGTCTGAAGGTATTGCACTTCCAAGAGAGAAAGAGAAGAAAAAAATGAAATATCAATATGATTCATACCATAACTCTATTCCACCTTCGCAGATGATCTCCTATTGTGATGAGGTGAAAGACACAGATATTTCCCATATGAACTTTGAAGATTTTCTTCAAAGAGTGTTACTTTATGCTTGAGGTCCTTATTTATGTGTCTCTTAGGCATCTCCCATCTTTTGGCTATGCAAAAGTCTCCAAAGGACACAAGTTCTCTAATTTTTGGTTCAAGATTTGCATAAGCTCTAGCAATGTCTTTGGTACTATTTATGGATTGATCCATTTTTTCTTCTTCTCTTTGTGTACCCTCCCTAGGTAGCAAAGGGGGTTCACGTACCTTAGGTGTTGATGACCCATTATTATTCTTCAAACGGTTGGAACTTGTGGCCTTTCTTTGTGAAGAATTATTCCTAAGGTTGTTAATTGAGTTCCCCGTGTTTTGTAAAGCCTAGAGTGTTTGGTTTGATTTTTCCATTTCACTCATAAGGATTTGATTGGTTTGTTCCATGAGTCTTCTCATTTCATTGGCTACTTGATCATTCATGTTTCCTTTACAATTTCTTCTTTGATATTTTGCATCAACTATTCCTCACAAGATGGCAGGATTATGTTCTAATGCCACTGTAATGTCCCCACTTAGGACAGTGAAATATAGTTGTTAAGTTACAATGCTCTGATACTCTATAATGTCCTCTTAATTAAACTTACTAGAGTTTTGGGTTTATTTACTTATAATTTTAATCACAAGAGTTTCCTTTCCATTAACTTTTGCAAACATGAAGTTAATTGCCTTATTATTTTGTAAGATTCGACAAATGATCAACTTCTAGATTCTTGTGCTCACCCAGATTTATAAGTCTTATTTGTGGAACTGATATGCATATGGGATGTAATTGTGATGAACAAGAATATAGGATAAATCTAGATCATATGCTTATTTATATTGGATGCAATATAATTCAATGTACCAGATTATGATCAATCTTTTCTATATGAATCTTTTACTATGCAATATTGTAGGATTATATCAATATTCATATATGTATGTAATAAATGAATAGTATCTTTTGATATGAGTGAGATCTGATGGTTTTCTTGTTATTAGACTATATACGCATAGATCTGCAAGCCGTGTCCACTCATCTGATTCCTTAATACTCCTACTTGATGGTGTGTCTCAATATACTTTGCAATCGAATCTCTTTATAAATCGAGTGACACTGCATTTATGGATGATTATAATAATCAGTCCTTGCCGTATGATATTATACTAGTTTGTATTCACACATGAGGCAATTGGGGTATTTGTTGAGTATATGCTTATCAACGCCTATAGCCTACCAATTGCTAGGTTTTGCATACTGGAGACCAAACGCTATTCGATCTTCTTATTGTAGATGTACTTGCTGACTTTATTGCTGACTGGATTAGAGTATTTTACTGCTGACTGAATTAGAGTCTTTAACTAATGACTAGATTAGGAAAGATGTCGATTCAATGATGATATGCTGACTCCCTCATAAGTCTTCTGTTCGATGATTCCCCTTCTAAGACCAAATTCACCCCATATATATATTCATGTCTCCCTGTCGATTTGGTGTGACCTTTGAACCCCACAGTTTGGTCTTCACAAGTTCATGACTCTTCACTAACTAGGTTTTTGTCCCTCCATTGTCCCTCCTATAATTAACGTCAATGCTTCACCTGGTTAAAATGCTGTCACTAAAATACTCCACAGTTGATTGATGCAAATGGTTTGCTGCCTATGAATGGCATGAACTGATGTTTGACAAGCCATGCTTGAAAACTCTGTCCCCAGATATATTTATAATTACTGCTATTATTGATTTGTGGAGTTGTAGGTCAACGGTAGTTTATTATTGATTTTAATTTTATTATTATTTATTTCATTATTATTTAATTTAATTCTTTTATTATTATATTACATATATGTACATATATATTATTATATTAATAATATTAATTTAATAAATTATATTATAATTTTTTATTTTTTATTTGTTCATTAATTTTGACTTTAATGTTTATTATTAAATCCTAATCTAGAAAGGGGACATTACACTCATGCAGATGCCAGGTCATTTCTAAATTCTTTCTAACCCACATGTACCAAAATCCTCGTCATGCAGCTCATATTTCTCTTTTCACCTTGTGCATAGCTGATTTCTTTTTCCTCCTGCTCCCCCACACAACTTCTCCTTGGTCTCTCCTTTTTACTTGAGACTAGGCTCATTTTATTTTTGTCTCTACTTTGTCTTATGTAGCCCCTATTTTCCCCTTTTTTCTTCTGGTTTCAGCGCCCAAAAACTTCACACTGCTCCACCTTCAAGAAAATGCCTCGTCTTTCCACAGGCTGATACTTATTTTCCCCAATGTTTCCTATGTGCTCAAACCTTTGGCATTATTTTCTTTCCAACACATTCATCTGTCCATTAATGGTTTGTTCTTTTCTTTGTCTGCTTTTTTCCTTCCCAAGGCTGGAAGTTTGTCTTCCTTTTGTAACAGATGAAAAGTTCTTCTTTATGCAAACCAGAAGTGTCTTTTCGCAGCCATTTGTCTTGGATTCATTTGCAAAAATGATTTAAGTGTTACAATAAAATATTAAGAGCAACAAAGATGTCCTATCTTTGATTTATTTGAACACTCATTGAATAAATCTCACCATGTTCGGAAGAGATAAACACAAACTTGAACAAAAATAAACTAACAAACTAATTTTGAACAAGCAACTGAAAACTAATAAATGTTTTTGGGTGATGCAGATTTCGAATCCAAGCTGATGCTCCAGCATCATTAAACGACCACCACCCTTTGGGATAAGAAATAGTTATAGGAGTCATTGTGGCAGATAAATAATGGAACATTGAGCAATTGAATTTTCATTGACATAGCATAATGAAATGCATCATGGATGAAGCATTTAACTCATTAAATCAGTTCGGCCATCAATATGCTTTTAAACTTGGTGAGAGGTGTAATTCAACTTCCAATCAGGACTGAAAATTCATGAATTTCAACAGAGAAAATAATTAAAAATATTAGAAGATAAGATTTTTTGTTTGCTTCTACTGCCTTCTTCAATATATCAAATCGGGCACATTATTTAATGCACTAGAACAAACTAAATATAAATATAAAGAAGATGATTAATAGAAACAAAAACCTACCAGACTGAAGTCTGTGGTACCAAATGCTTCCAACTGGGGAACAATCTGCAACAAGATACTTCTTATAGTGAATTGCTTGCAACCATGAGAACAAAAATGGACAAGTATTATGTTCCATACTTTTAAATTCTGAATTAGCAAACAGATGCCCGTGAGTAATAGCTAATCAGATTTCCTCTTTTGAGTAATCTACCCCTCAATCTCACTGGAAACATTTGGTATACACTCATCACATATGCAATTTGTTTCATACATTCTTCTCTTAATGAACGGGAAATGAAAATGTTCATGTGTAATGAAACCAAAGAGATCTCCAATATTTTACACTCTAATAGAAGACATTTACTTTTCATGCCTAGTTAAAAAGTTGATAAAAATTGAAAATTTATCATTTTGTGAAATAATTATAAAATTGTTTAGCCAGCAGTAACCAAGAACTTAGAAGAATAGAATTTATGTTAAAAGGCATCTCCTCAGTCATACAGACAATTCAACTGGTTGAATATATTTTATTTTTTTCAATTTGAGCTCCTTTGAAGTTCTCTGTTAATAGTGATTTGAACGATTGGGGTTTACTCATTTATGAAAACCATGGAGAATTTATAGTAAACCAATTCTGCAACTTGCTGCTTGCCAAAAGAAAACCTCAAATCAGGTTATTCTTCCCACCAAGTTAGATCCCAACCTTAGCCTTTATACATTTTACATCAAATTTATCTGCTTACCAACCATGCTTTGGAGGAAAACAAGACAAATTAACAACATAGATTCACTCTATAGCAATATGAATGTTTAAATAGCAATTAAGGGAATTATCTCATCAAGCAAAATCATTGCCAAAAATGATAGGAAATTTCTTAGAACTCCAGCAGATCAACTTACCAGCGTCCAAAGACCATTAACCACAATGGCTCTTTTTACACCATGGCTCTCATCCTGAGATAAAGATACCTCAAGTGGTCCAATTCTCTTATCAGTGTGATTGAGCAGTCTTGCCCTTACCTACAACCATGCATTACCTTCAATCAGATAAACAATTCAGATACAATATTAACAGATTTGTTAGAAAGATGACAAATCTGTGATTAAACATTCTAGATGCCCTTAATTATCATGTTTACCTATTCACTAGGCACACTCACTCTAAAGTGCTTAATATTTCAACATATTGGGAACATCGCCAATTGATTTGAAATTTAAATACTAGAGCATTGAAAAACTGAAAAAACTATGAATGTAAGTACAAAATTTTAAATCAATCTCCAAAAATTCATATATGTTCAGGCAAATAATACACAAAAACATTAATTGGCCCAACAATAAGCAGAACCCAGAAGAAAGATGCACATTTAAGTATTTTAAAAAGTTTCTGATGAAATTGCTAACTAAACAGTGAAAACATATGTAACATATGATGAACCAGTACCACTTCCAAATTATTTGCATGGAAATAAATGGTTTTCCACTTGCACAACAACTATATTACTGATTAGTGTTCAGGTTTGGGTTCAGTGGGTCCAATATGGCTGGGTTCGGTACATATATACATACATATATGTATATATGTATATGTATATCTACATATATATACATATATGTATGTATATATGTTATTATGTAGATATATGCATATATGTACATTCATACATATATATATATATATGTATATATGTATATTATGCATATGTATGTGTGTGTCTATACTATCTCTATGTATATATGTATATATACCAAAGTTCCAAAACTCACCCAAAACCACAGGGACTCAACGAATCCCGAGCCGAGTGACCCTCGGCAAGTCTAGGGGGCTCAAAACTTACTTTTTTTTCACTTATATGTCTTCTACAACCCTATAAGTCATTTCATCTCATCTTATTTGCAAAATTCGAAGAGAAAAGAGAGCTGTGAGGAGAAACAAGAGTGCATTGTAGGACAACCGACAAGGAGAGAAAACAAAAATCCATCATCAAATCACATTTGTGCAGTTGCATTCTCACATTTGGGGCATCAAGAGGTGTCAAATATCGATTGAGAAGAGTTTGCATTTGATTCAAGTTTAATTGAAGGGGTAAGCTTTTGTATAAAAAAAATTAACCAAAAATTACATTGTTGTTTTACATTTCAATTCTTGTCCATATTTTAGTTTACTACATCAAAGAAAGAACAAACCCTACATTATTGTTTTGAAAAAAATGTACATTTATATGAATTAGTTTAATAATTATAAAAGACAATTCACAAATGTTCGTTTTTTTTGTAATTATGAGTTATTCCAGCACCCTTGAGCAGTTCAAATCATTTTTATGATAATGTCTATTTCTAAAACCCCAGTTAGAAAAGACCCTAGCTGGAGACATGCTGATATTTACTTGGGCAACAAAAAGGAGACAAAATGTCATTATTGCAAAATAGTTTTTCAAGGAGGCATTAATAGATTGAAGTATCATCTTGCACACATTCCCATCCATGATGCTAATTTATGTGATAAGGCACCTCCTAAGGTTGTTTGTGAGGTGCAGGTGCAAATAGACACTTTTGAGTTGCAAAAAGAAATGAAAAAGAGGCAAAGGAAGGAGTTGGCATCCATTGGTGTTGTTGCAGGGGCTTCTTCTATACCTCCATTTCATCCTAGAGCTAGTACTTGTGCTAGTGCTAGTGTTGATGTTGGTGTTGTTATTGCTACTAGTGCTAGTGCTAGTGGAAGTGGGATTATATCCATTGGTCCTAGAATTCACAAATCTAGGATGGCTTCATATTTTTTGCCATGCACTACTCCTCATTCCCAACCATCGCTTGAGAGTGTGGGTTGGAACAAGGAGGCATGTGATGCAGGTAAACTTGCAATTGGAGACTTCTGGTGCTATTGCACCATTCCATTCCCTGCAGCCAAGTACTTATTTGTTTGATTGTTTCAAATTTATAGTTTGATTCTTTGTCTCATGAATTTTTATATTTAGATGTATGTTGAATACAAATTCAAAGTTAACCTTTACATTTCACATTATTTATTTATTTTATTTGTGACATGTGTTAGGTCTCCTTATTTTGAAAATATGATTGATGCTATAACTATTTGTAGGGCAGGGTTCAAAGCCCCTACTGAAGGTAAGCTAAGGGACTCAATATTGACTCAAAAGGTGGCTGATGTAAAAGCCACAATAGAGGAACAACGTTTGATACGGAGCAAGAAGGGTTGCGCCATCAGGATTGAAGGTTGGACTGATAGAAAAAATAGGACACTCCTCAATTTTCTTGTTTCTTGCGGAGGTGATTGTACTTTCCTCAATGCATTGAATTGGGTTTAAAAATTAAATTTTTTAATTTATGCTTTATTGAAACTTGAATCATTGATTTTACTTCTTTTTCAATTAGCACCATTTTTATGAAGTCAATTGATGCCTCAAGACATATAAAAAATGCCACATATCTTTATGGGGCTATAGAGGACGTCCTACTTGAGGTGAGAAGGGAGGATGTCCTCAGGTGGTGATCAATAATGCAGAAAATTGTGTTGTTGCTAGTGGACTTTTCATGGAGAGACACCCCACAATATTTTAGACTCCATGTGCCTTCCATTGCCTTGACCTCATATTGGATGATCTTGGCAAACTTTCATGGATCAAAACATGTGTGGAAATGGCCAAAAATATTTGCAAATTCATATACAATCACACATGGGTCCTTAGCCTAATGAGGCAATACACCAGGTTGAGGGAGCTACCCTATCTTGGAATAACTAGATTTTCCACCAATTTCATCACATTACAATCCTTGATTCAGTCCAAGGCAGCTCTGAGGCGTATGTTTGTTGGTGAGGAGTGGACTTCATCATCCTATGCTACAACTACTACAGAGATTGATGTGGTGAATTACGTTTTTATGAGCCAGGCTTTTGGGCACGTTGTGTAGAGATTGCGAAGATAAAAATTTAAATTTTCATTCTAGTTCTACATTATGTTTTAATTATTATTCATATTTTTCTTTTATTTTCCTATTTTTGTTCACACTTAAGTTAATGCTTCACAATATTTGCACTTGTAGTTCCCCGAGCCCTTGGTAGTTCTCCTGCGACTTGATAGAGAGAAGCCCGCAATGGGCTACATAGAAAAGGGCATGGATAGGGCCAAGGAGTCCATTAGAGTCATTTATGGGGGAGTGGAGGATAAGTATTGCCCCATTTGGGAGATCGTTAATAGGAGATGGCACCTCTAGACTTGGTAAATACTCGACAAACTGAAAACCAAGAGGAAAACCAAGATATGAGAATAATGTAGTAGTAGAAAACAAAAATGAAGGCAATTGAAATCAACACAAAGATTATTGAGTTCTATTATGACCAAATAGTTAGAGAGATCCTTGAACTTCAATCTTTTCCATTACACGCATTTCCTCGAATCTCAGAATCAGATTCTAATGTTTTTGTGGATGATCACATGGTGATGATGGCTAACAAGGCCTTGTTGAAGCCCTACTTCAAACTATATGACCTCCCTCCAGTTGGAGAATGAAAATTGCAATGACACAAATGGACTAGAGTGATAAATAGATTACCAAGTGACTGGCAAATAGGACTGCATTTCCAGATCCTAGAGGGGTGAAGAAGGAACCTAATCAACTAACTATTCAATCGAATTTGTTGGGAGGGAAGAGGGCGCCGCTTGGGGATCAACATTAATTGGATTAACATGGATCATAGAACCCACAACTACCACATCTTTGACCACCCGATCCAATATCCTAGAAATTTTACAAAAAAGAATAAGAATGAGCTCTTGTGTTATCAGAAAACACAAATATCGAACACATAAAGAAAGCCAACATAATTTATAAACTAGCAAGTCAATCCACTTTTATAAAATGTAGGATAGACCGAGAAATACACTAAATTGAAATAAAGCATGAAATAATCTAAAGTGAAAATGACTTCATTAATACCTAAGTCAGAAATTGAATTGGCCATTATTAATCTAGCATTTACTTAACACAGATGACATCCATCATTGGTCTAGGCTATTTCCCTTTTTAGTTAATTACTATTATTGGGAAATGTGGGTGTAGTTTTTGAACTTGAAATCAGATGTGATTTATGAATTTGAAAAGTTTAGAGCATTAATAGAAAAAGAATTAGGCTGTCTTACCACTCTTAGGTTAGATAGTGATAGAGAATTTTGTTCAAATTAATTCACCAACATTTGTGCTAAATACAGTAAAAAGAAAGTTCACTACAACCTGCACTCCATGGCAAATTGGAGTGGTTGAGAGGTGGATCCTTACTATCTTGTTGTAAGTGCTTATGGAAAAAGACTTCAAGCTTAAGATAATTATTGGTGGTGGTGATATTCAAGGTCTCAATCAAGAACTCATAAGCACATGGTAGGCTTTTCAACATGATTAATACCAAGTCCTATTCCATTTCCTAACCAATGGCTAACAACTATTCTTTAATCTCTATCATATTGAGTAAATACTCTTACAATGACATGTTCTCACCTATCATGATTGAAAAATAAAAAGATAATCGATTGATATTCAATATTAAACAAAGGAGAAAAGTACTCCTTATGTAAGATCTTACATAAGATCTATTCATAACGAAAAAGATCGAGAACTAAAGACAAAATAGAAAGTTACTAAATTAAATAAACAACTTAAGAATAGAAAGTTATTGAAAAATAATTGACTGACTTAAAAGAAAGTTGCTTATGTTGATGTTTTGTAGCTTCAATCAGATAAACATTATGAGTCAATACTAGTGAAGATATATATATATATATATATATATATATATATATATATTTAGGATATGAGATGTATATATATACTTAAATATATATATATATATATATATATATATATATATATATATATATATATATATATGTTATTATGTAAATATTAGAGAAATTAATATAATAATGACTCAAGAAATATTATGTACATATATATAATCATATTTGTCATTATATTAATTACATAATAATGAATAGACATGTCCCATGAAGGGACATGTCTTCTCTTGGCTCATTCTCAATATAAATGCAAGAGAGATCGCTGCATTTGGAAAACATAGAAAATATAGAGTGCTATTACATTTGCAGTGATTCCAAACTTTAACATGGTATCAGAGTCAGGCTGCAAATGTAAGAGAGTAGTTTGTTGATGGTGAATGTGTGCCTATCTCAGAAAATACAGTTTCAATACGGGGGCATACTCAAAAAGGCACAGTTGGATTTTGCTCATTTTGGATATGTTGGTGATAAACAAATTTCGAAGAATCTCACTGGAGCGATTGGCAAGAAAGTGTCGGGTTCAAAAGTTATGACTGACTGTGTATGGGTCTATGTGAAATCCAGTGAGTGAAGTTGTGTTGCAGACTTCTGTCCACACCAAGTGCAAAGAATAAGGTCAAGTGAATTGTACCAGATTTGTTAAGAAGCAAACATCAGTGATTATATATTGGCAACTATGTCATTCCTGAGCATGACAATCCATTAAAGACATAATTTATGCACTGATATTTGAATAAAGTGACTTGATTGAAGATAAAAAAATCGTTCTTTAGTAAGAGGTTGAGGACAATGAATTTGCAAAGTAGACACAGCGATTTCCATAATGATTAGTGTAATATCCCTGTCCAAATCTGATTGAAACTTGCTATATTTGCTTTTAGAAATTTTGTCAAACACTTGTACAGCAGAGGGATATATGACTGATTTTATTTTCAGTTTGTTTTCAGAATAAGAAAGATGACTTCTAATATCATAGGATGACTGAAAAATGAACTTCTCTACCACTTAGTCTACACCTAACATGAAATGCAACTCTTTTTTTTTATTTTCTTGATGCAATATATGCAAATTAACACTTACAGCCAAGTGACATTATGTCAAACAGTTGGCATGCAAACTAACATTATATTTCAAACTTCAAAATTGATATTTTGCTGATATAAAAAAATTCTGATATAAATCAGGTTACAATGCCTTCAACAAACTAACTAGACTGTCCATACAAAACCATGTAGATGTATTTTCAGATAATGCATAAACATGAAGATAAAATGAAGGGAACCTGAGATTGGTAGGCAGATTTAAAACTGATCAGAATCTGTCATGCACTGTAGCAGTATTATTCACAGCATTGTAGTAATACTGTTCATGACCACTGTAGCGATAACACTATTCACGATTCCTGTAGTGATGGCACTGTAGCAGATGGGTATAAACTTCCTAATATGCCTCCAAATTAGCTGCTTAACTCCTTCCAAAGTGCAGATACAATGAGGGCATCGAATGACCCTTAAATCTGAAGTGTATCTTCTTCATGAATTGCCGAAAAAACTCAATAAGCTTCAATGAGATGACTGAAATATCACCTCCAGCAAATGCAACAATATCAGCTGATAGTTTCACAGCCTCAAAGTTGCCAATCAAAGAGAATTATCGTTCTCAATGACTGAAACATCCTGCAGAAACCGTTGGCTCCACAAGTGCACAAGCAAATGTCAATATCAAATCTGGATGCCCTACAATGAGGCTCTCTCCTCTATTTATTCTATTCCTTCACCCCTTCTAGAAGAACATAAAATATTATTTTATTGCACTTTTCTAGAAGCTTCCTCCTTTCCAACAATAATTAGTTGTGCTTCTAGAAGATTCCCTTTTCCATATAATATAATATTATTTTAGTGACTTATGATTTAATATTTATTTTAGTCACTTTTTAATTAAATTAATTAAATATAAAGTCACCTTTTAATTTTTAAATTATTTAATGACTTTATAAGAAATTAATTTAATTATTTCACCTTATTTCTCCACTTCGCCTTCAAAAAATGAAAGGCTAAGAACTCCATTGAGAGGCTAAAAAGATGGGGACATTACAATTAGTTAGACCTTGTAGCGGCTTTCATTAAAGAGACATATTAATTTGTTATGATCGTGGTCAAGCATTAACAAAGAAGCACGTATTCAAAGAAGGGTGTCTCTTTCTAGAAAGCAAGCATTAATTATAGAGTGTCACCTCTCTTGGAGGAATCAAGTCATTTCAAAAGAAGACATAAGCATTGTTCAATGATATAAGAGTAGGAATTTTACATTGTGGGGGGAATAATAACCAATGTTACATTCCCATTTGAACCATCCTTAGTGGGGAGATTTTTCAAAGGGGAGACGTCTTTCAAATAATCTAAGAAGGTGTTTTCTGATTTGATGTATATGGATCTTCATTGAAGCAACTTGTGTCAAGGATGTTGATGCCCAAATAAGTATTTATTATCCTTGAATATTACATTTATCTACTCATTGTAGTCTCTCTCTTATCTGTATTTCTATACGTACTATAAGAGCTATTCGCCTTGATCTTTTTGGGGGATGCTATTGCAGGAAAAGAAGATTGATATCAAATTCAAAGGGAGTTTGACACTTTAGAGGTAACTTTGGATGAGGAGCTCAGAAGATTGTCAGGTTCAGAGGGAGTGACAGTTTATCTTAAGCATTCTTGGATGAAAAGATCAACAGATTGCTATTTGCTCAATGAGTTCTTTGTGAGAGAAGTTTGAGGTGAATGTCATGTGTGTGACTCCATGTTTTTAATGGGCCTGCCCCTTGTGTACATCATGAGGAAGTGACGACTTCCAAATGATTATCACTTGTATTTGCAAAAGTTATTGAAAGGTGATGATCTTACAATAACTTAATCTTCTATTATGATGGACATCCTATGATGTCTAAGCAGATCATGATAGATGATAAATTGCATGGTGGATTAAGTTCATCAAACAGACCATGGCCTTCTATTGTGATGGACATCTTATGATGTCTAAGAAAATCATGATAGATGATAACTTGCATAGTGGATTAAGTTCCTTAAATAGACCATGAATGTTCCTATGGTAAGTATCATTGAGGATACGGTGCACATACCTTATGAACATTTTGAGTATTTGGTGAATATCATGAGACTTGATATTTTGAGGCCAAATTACTCGGAGTACTTGGTGAATATCATGCGACTTGATATTTTGAGGCCATTACTCCTGATATCATGAGATGATATCTAATTGGTGGGTATCTTCTTATCAAACATATCCTTAATCATTCCAACTTGATATTACATTGAGGTAATAGCTAACCATGTGTTTATCCTCCCTAGCTAAGAGGGAGTGTTGATGTTTTGTAGCTTCAGTCGAATAAACACTATGAGTCAATACTAGTGAAGATATGTATATATATATATGAGATGTATATCTATACTTAAATATATATATATATATAAATATTATTATTATGTAAATATTAGAGAAATTAATATAATAATGACTCAAGAGATATTATGTATATATATAATCATAATTGTCATTATATTAATTACATAACAATGAATAGACATGTCCCATGAAAGGACATGTCTCTTCTTGGCTCATTCTCAATATAAATGCAAGAGAGATCACTGCATTTGGGAAACATAGAAAATATAGAGTGCTATTACATTTGCAGAGATTCCAAACTTTAACAACTTACATGACAATTATACTAAATATTACAATATTACTTTAATAGCCTCCCTTAATGGTCATTCTAATAACTACCCAATAGAAGACTTGACATAATCTGCGGGTCATTTAGCCATTAGGCTAACTTGTCTTCAAAAAACTCTGCGACATGAGCCTGCTACTAAGACCCTCCCTGGTTGGACTTCTTATCAGCCAACCGC
This sequence comes from Chamaecyparis obtusa, assembly GCA_027943335.1. Classification (NCBI taxonomy): domain Eukaryota; kingdom Viridiplantae; phylum Streptophyta; class Pinopsida; order Cupressales; family Cupressaceae; genus Chamaecyparis; species Chamaecyparis obtusa. The sequence continues at coordinate 142,618 of BSBK01009031.1, read as the reverse complement.
TTTCTACAAAACCTCCTCATATGGCCAAGAACAAGAATAAGTTGAGTGCCTTTCAACCTAATGTTGGGTAACGAAGCCATCCCTCTCGTTAGCTAGAGACATAGAAACTAAGATCAACTTCAAAAAACTTTGATTTTTGTTGATAAAAAATCAGCAAATAATTTTGAAATCCACAATTATGCCAAAAATCGTCAAAAGAAGTTGATGCAAAACAACACCATGATTTTGTGGGAAAATGGCCAAACCCTTGATGGTAAAAAACCCACAATTTTTGTTCTAAAAATCACCAAAAAACAAAAAATAAGACTTTTAGAAAAAAAATCATGGAAAAAAACCCATTACGATATTTTGGAAAAAAAAATTAGAAACCCAGAAAAAAACCAACAACCCTCAGTCACATGAACAAAGACCCCTTGCAAATCTTAAAAAACTTAGTTTTTCTGGTAAAAAAAACATTCTTTGGTAAAAAAACGGTAAAGAAATCTGCAGAAACCATGATATTTGTTTTTAAAAATTGCCAAAAATTGAAAACCCTTGATTTTATTAGAAAAATGAGCAAAAATCTTCTAAAAATTTCCTCACAAAATATTTAGGAAAAACCACAATTTTATTATGTAAAAAAAATTTCTGAAAAAACCACACGACTTTTTCTTTAAAAAAATCAAGCAAACAAATTTCTAGAAATTTGCTCGAAATTTATAGGTTATTAGACTATGTTATCGAATTCCTTGGTTTTAGCCTAGGTTCCGGTATGGGTTTGATCCCAGGCCCAGTTCTAAGCCAGTTCTACTTGGGTTCCGCCCAAGTCCTTCTCAGGCGTCTAGGAAGGACCTGGGTGGAACCCAAGGAGAACTCGGGGGAATTTAACACCAAATATGTTGTGCATACTAAGCAAAGAGCAGCTTGTGTGTTGGTGTCCACATCTTTTTTACAAAGAACACATCAACATGGAACTTGAAAATCTTTTCTAACTGATTCACCCAAGGTTAAGATGTGGGAATGGGTTGCCAATCAAGTGAAGGCCCCTAATTTCAGCACACAATTGTTTGACCAAATCTCTTTACAATGCCAATCTAGTCCTTTAGGAGGATCAAAAAGCTCAAAGGCTACCAAATATCCATCATTGTTAGAGTATTCTATGAATGGAAATCTGTTCCACCACAAAGAATCTTCCACATCCACACAGCTAATATTTCTTACATCTAAAATATACTTCAATCTATTTTATGAGCTGGCAGAGCTTTGAGTAGGAATGGTTTTTTCCAAGCCGAGAAAGTAAGAATCTCAACTTGTTTCTTGTCTGCAAAGTCCTAAGCTAAGGTCTCAATGTAGTGGATTAACTAATTTTATTGGCAAATATAATAACGTGATTAACTAAGATACAGTAACGTGATTGGTGCCAACACAATTACAATTTTCAATTCAAGATACAAAGAAATCTAAATTCACTTTACAACATTAAAATCTCATAGTCAATTGGATGTGATGGTGAACAAAACAATTGTGGATATCAATCCACAAGTGACAAATTTCTCATAGAATTTGATGAACATAACTTGCCATTATAACATCACAGTTAACAAATTTCAAATGCAGCTTGAGATACGATTCATGGGTGCATGTGAACAACACTCCATTAAGCATAATTTGGTTGTGCATTTGCAATGATATTTAATTCCCATCAAAATTGATCTCAGATAAATTGGTCTGAATTCTAAACATCATTATTCTCAAAAATAATGAAATTGTATTTGTTATATTATTTTACTAGTGTGTCAAGGCTGAGGCCTTTACACTAAAGAGGGCATGTTATGTACCTTATTAATCTTGACTGTTAATAATCATCATTGTAACAGGAAATATGGTTCCTCAACTTCATGGGACATCCTATTGAGCATGCCCCTTGATATGTATACAAATACCTTATTAATCTCTCTATTAATAGTTACCTATCTATTATTATATTCCCATCTCCATTCAACATCTAGATTTACATATTTATCATGTATGTACCTGACACGAATTGGATGGCTAGGTTAGTGCTACTGCCTACAAACTTGATCACAGGTAAAGTCTCATAGGGATACCAACAATGGTCAAACTTAGTCTTATGTTAATGAATGATTTTTTGATCTTCCAGCAGAGGAGTTTTCTATTTCAAGTTGGAACTAAAGCACCACAAGAAAAATTCATTACAGATAGCTACTTTGGTGAGACAGCAACAATGGAAAAATATTGTCCCACAGATGTAGGTTCTATTGCAGACAAGAGTTTTAAACATGCAATTCATAACTGTTATTTGCATCCTTAGCTAATTTACATTGCTTTTATATTATGTTCTGTAATGATTGTACATTTGAAATAAGCTGTAGAGAACACTATAGCCTAAAAGCATGTCATCCATGAGGATGATGTTTGTACTTTGTATTTGCATTATTTACAATGTTTGTATGATATGTCACATTAATGATTTTTTTATGTGAGTTATGTTGTTATGATGTTATAACCTTAGAATCTGGTGAGATAATTGCTATATCAAAGGTCCCTTGTACATTTTTTGCATCAATTTATTTTTTTCTTGGCAAATTGTCCACATCACCAGATTTTTACACTTGGCATGTGAATCAAATCTTTTTGAAATTTATTGTTATAATTGGCAGGTCAATTAGGATTCAGGAAGCATTATACCCAAGGAATATATAGAGTACACAAAGTCATATAGAAGTGAGCCCATTTGCTCAATTTCTAATTTCTAAATAGGCAGCAACTATAAATGTGTAATGGCTTAAACATTTGAGTCGTATGACCATCTCTGCAGAAGATTAGAGTTTGATGACAGTCATTTAATTCCCTCCCCATCAAGGATCGTAGATGACTAATTATACACCCATAGTGTTTAATTAAGGTGAATTGTACATAAATCATATAGTCATGGTTCCTCATTTAGTCTTTGTGAGCAATTTAATGATGATTATCCATAACATTGTACTCAAAAGGGAGGCTTAGATTCATGTTTAGTTACATTAGTCCCCAATGAACCATTGAGGAGTATTTGACTCTTTGTAAATCAAAACCATTCTTGCAGGCATACTAGTGCAGAACTAGAAGTTAGCACTAGAAAATGCAGAAACAAAGGGATTGCATCCACTCCAACCTATTTGAGGTGGGAAACTCAAATCAAATCTGAATGACTACCTCACTTAAAGAATGCTGGCCCATTATATCTTATAATAAAGAAAAAGGGAAGTGGATTGCCCCTCGTATTCCATCAAAGAAATGATGATACATGGAAACGCACTTATATTAACTTACAAACTTCTCATACCATATCAAATTATATGGACTTCCTATGGCCAACAATGAGTTCCTAGATAAGAGGCATTCCATGTTTTGTATATTAGACTATTTACAAGCAAAGAGAATTGTGTGTTCCCAGATAGATATAAATTTTTACAAATTATGGCGTTGACTTATATGATGTGCACATCTCCTTACTTGAGCAAAAATTAAAAACATAATTCTATAATGCAAAGATACATTTAATTGGCTAGAAGTTTAATTAATTGTCATCCATATCAACCAATGAGTAGATACCAAAAATAGTCAGAGTAGATACCAAAAATGGTCGGTCCAAAATGATGTGCGGGGGCAACTCCACAATCTGTATGTCAACCTCCTTATGTAGGATAGGCTACAAAATAAACAAGGCATGATTGACATCATCAACGTATAAAATGTACATGAATCCATCTTCAGTATAAAGCATCCCTCTAAAACATTAACTGTAAATGATACACTCACAGCTGCATTCTTCTCTTTAATCTTATCACATAAATCTACTCACAATGATTGGGATAAGGCATGAATATAGAGATAATCAAGTATAATTATTAATGATATAGATAAAATACCAAGAATTAATCAAACTTATATGATTACACATAAACAGACCCCATAGGATGCAAGTATCAATAAGGGAAACCATATGATTAAACATTATCAAACAACGATCATTACAAGGCTAAATCTTATTCAAAATGTGTTCAAAAAATACTTAAATTACGCAAAAGATTTACTCAATGGTCACTTTCTTAGAAACATCTGAGGAGAATAGAATTTAATTATATTCATGCATGGCAAACATAAATCTAACAATGATGCAGAACCATCCGGGTCTCTAGAAATCCTGCACACCCAAAAACATTGCTCAATCAATTTTGGTTTTTCTTTAAACTCTGTGTTTGAAAGTTCCTCCGTTGGATGATTTTGTTAATTTTCTTTCCTAGCTAATCATTTCACTGGAGCTGATGATTACATGGGACCCACACTTTATATTGGTTGGATTCAATCTTTTTGCTGGGCCCATGTACCTAACAAAATTGTATTCTCCAATAATTTTGGGCATTATAACTAACCACTCAACATTGTTAGTATTCATTCCAAATGAGTCTCATGCACTAAATTTGTAATGATCCCTTTTGGGACCTTACTTGACTTTCTCTAAAAATCCCCATTAGGATTTGAATTATACTTGGGGATCGTGACTTGTAATGTTTCATACTAGGAGAATACTAATCCCCAATAATTATTACATATCATTATGCATTTAGAACATATTTTAGGAACAATACATACTTAAACCTCAATTCCTTAATCCTCTCCTAATCGCTAACCCTAACGCGGATGGTAGAATTACTATGCTCAAGTAGACACAATCTCGAAGAGGCTCCCTCATGAACAAAGCCCGTTTTTAGAATCTTCTCCTCACAATGACCAGATTATTCACCCCTTCACAAACTCCCTATGCACTTAGTTGTATTCATGAGTGATTAAAGAATTAACTTAGTATATATTACTATCATATATAGTTGTCGTGCCTTTGACTATTAGGTTATCGATTTCCAATGATTAACAGATATTACGCAATTAATGAAGTTCATAATACATTTGGTAGTTAAAATTATTAAGCATGATTCCTTACTTCTCTCCGACTCAACCCTAAGGAGAGCGTGGATTTACTTGTCGTAGGGTGCTCAACACCAATACATTCTCTGGATTTACTCCGCCTCTCCCTACACAACACCAACTATCACCTCCCAGAACTATAGCAAGAGATTAAGGAATAGGCTACAATATATATTAACACCTCATGTATTACTACATAACATAATTATGATTGCATTATTTTAACATGCTTATATACATATATAATTTTAACATATGCTTAAATCATATTCTCCATCTACACATATATAATTCTGAATTTGCTATTCATAGAATATATAATTGCTATATACATTAGTCTATATATGATTTTTCTACCTCTTATCTAATATATAATTTTAATTATCTTTATTGTCATATATTATAATTACATTAAAAAGGGTCTAAAGGTGGAAGGAAACATTAAATGTATATATATGTATAATATTTATACATGTATTATATTTAATATTCATTATGCATTAAAATATTTCATAAACAAAAAATTTCATATGGGCTGTCTTAAAAAAGTCTTAGAAATATATAGAAAGGACATGAAATTACGTACCTTTAATTTCTTATTTTACTTGTATTAAAGTAAGTTTATTCAATACTCCTTTTATAATGATTTTCCATTTTTGCATTTACGTCCCTTTGTAAAGACTGCTCTTGCCTTAATTCATCACCTTTCAGTCTTTGTCTAATATTATTATTTCTATGTGCAATATATTTCCATGTTCCTTTTTCGTTATCTATTTTTCCTCCTTTTTCTCCTATATTCTCTCCTCCTTGTTCTCAAGTGTTTTTTTTATTGTTTAAAATAAAAAATGGAAAGTAAAACTACCATGTCTTTCTTTGCTAGTTTCATGCCATTTAAATATTCTTGCAAAGGGTTGTGACTTTCCAAGTCTTGATTTAATTTCTAATATTAATATTCTTGATATTGATTTATTATATTAATATTATTGATATTGTTTTGTTAATATTAAAATTAATAATTACATTTATTGATATTGATTTATTAGTACTACTACTAATATTAATAACTATGTCAATATTATTATATTGATTAATAATATTAATTGTATATTAATCAATTCTATATTGATTAATTATTAGCATTATATTGATTAATAATAATATTAGTATTGATTAGAGCATTGGATATTAATTTGATTAATAATATTAATTATGAATTGATAAATAATATTATTAATGTTGATTATTTAAGATAAGACTTAGCAATATTCAATCTAATTTACATACATACACACATCAATTATGGCTCATGACAATATTTTGTTAGGTAACATGGCAAATTTCCTATTTTATTTTGGAACATAGCAATTTGAGCACCCCTTTGGACTTGTTTGTTGTAGACCGCACAGCAGTCCCCTTCCTAACTGAATAAAATTCTTGCTTCTTTATCCCCTTGAGACCCAAATAACTCCTCCATCCCAGAATGCCATATAAGAACATCTAAATTTAATCCTAGGCATTGCATTTTCTACATCATTAGCTAGGACACACCACACCTAGCTAATGATTAGAAAACAATGAAATAGTCGTGCTGTGTCCTAGACTCTTCTTTTCGACTTATTCATCAACAAGTAGAATGAAATTGTTAATGAATAAGAACATAAGATAGCAGAGTATAGTTGCAGCAACAGTTGGTCCTTTAGAGGACATGATGACATTAGCAGATGTGATACAGCAAAGCACAAATAAAATATTGATAAAGTGGTGAATACGGAATAAGAGTTTGAGGAGATAGTAATACAAAATCTTGATTTCCATAATGTTACTTAATAGAAATGGAGGTGGATGGATAGTTTTGGGTTGAATCCCACAAAGGATGATTTAAGTGCAGGTGAAACTTACCTTTGGTGCAGCTGGATGGATGGTGGTTAGTGAAGTCCCGTGAAAAAAGGGAAAAGATGGTAGAGAAGAAACATTAAGAGGAAGAGGTTAGTTTATGGTGCAAAAAAGTCAACAAGAGGAGTGAAACATGAAGAACGAGTTTGGTGGAAGATAATGTCTAAGTGCTGGAAGAAGCAAAGGAAGAAGACTTTTGAGGTACTTGTTTCAGTAATGAGGCTTGTTGCAGAACGTGTGCTTTCCAAAAGGGTTGTTCTACAACTTAGCTGTGAGCTCTATTCGTAAACCATGCTCACAAACTTTTTTCCAAGCATGTCTAATGTGGAACTATACTATCAGGAATGGGGGTCAGAGGCTGGGTGCAGGTGCGGGATCTGTGTAAGAACCCCTGCGAGTTCTAACGCTGACAAACTCTGAATTGTTTCAATTTTGATAGTTCGACATTTTTTCAAACACTTTGCATGAAGACTCTAAATCTTGTTTGTTCTTTGCTAACACGTTATCGGTTTTGAAATATAACTTTAAAGATTTTGACCATATATGGAATTCCAAAATAAAGAGATTACAAAGCATTAAATTTAGAGGAATTGAAAAAAAGAAAACACAATGAATCTCATTCACTAACTTCAAGTTTCTGGTTATTTACAATGCCCAACTTCAATGCATTAGCAATAATTCAGATAAGCAAGGAACCTGGAATAAATCTGAAATTGAAAAGTTTGTTGAATTCCCTGATATCATTCGCAGCTCCCTGTTGATGTAGAGTTTCCTTTCATTATGCATGATAAAAAACGACAGCACCTCTGGGTCAAATTGTGTCTGTTATACACAAACATAGACCCATATAAATATATCGCAGCCTCAAAGGAATGACGCTGGGCCTTCACAGAAGCCGCAGCAGCATCTACAATCCCCAATCGCAGCTTCTCAAGGACTGTGATCTGATGTTACTGTGATGCCTTTATACATGTAATGACTCCCAAGATCAAACACTGAAGTTCCCACTCTAAACCGCTCACCTTTTAATTGCAATCGTGGCCTCTGGCTTGAAGCCATCGCAGGAGGCACAATTCACTAGTTTGAATAACCAATTCAAAGTGCTTAACGCTAAGAATTTACAATTCTTTGGATTCTTAATTTTTTAAACCCTTGGTTCCAAACTTCAACACAAATTCACCAAAAATCAAATGCACAAATGGATGTTGAAGTTCGATTTCTCTTCAAGCTTTTATAAACTCCCCCAAATGCAAATTGAACCCCTATCTTCATCATCAAACAATCAACCTGGAGCTTCAGCAAAACACCTCGCCTGACTTGAATTCATATTGACCATTCGGTACATAGTTTGAAATATAATATTTTATTATATTTCCCTCCAACTTGGCCTCAAACAAATATAAAACCCATTAACGACTTTGGCCCCACTATATTAATAACTTTATATTTAACTTAAACCATTAATTATTAATTAAGTATTTTTATTAATAATCAATACCTTTACTAGGGCCAATTACTTATCTCATTCCATCAACTGATGCATTCTACAATACCAAGTCCAAGTGCACTGCTAAAACTAGCGATATGGGCAATAATGACTTACTAATAGTAGTAAGACTCTGAATGAAAGCTTTGTCAACAATGTCCAATCTCCACGCTACCACGAAGCTGATCAATAGCCCTGACAAAGATAGAAATCCCGATTTCCTAAAATGGACACTTACTATAAATAGTAAGTGTGTCGAATCAAACCAAACGTAGGGAAACCCGGAACATCACTAACTCCTAGAGTGTGAATTGACCTCTAGTCAATCCAACTAAGATCCTCTATCCAACATGATTAGCCTATGATGGTCAAATAATAGGCTAATCCCTCAAACTTTGATGCTCACGAAAATGGGGACATTACAATCCACCCAGGTCTGGGTGCAAGTCTAGGTTTGCCCAAGGTTTGCCAATGTGTATAGATGCTTCAAACTCCTTCGTCAAGCAATATTTGTTTGATAAAGCCCTCAGCATTGGTGTTTTTCTTTGTTCTTGCATCCTACAATAGATTATTAGTGCCCTCGCATTGAACTATGGAATCTATTAAACTTTTAACTCCAAAAACATTTTGTCTAATTGTGTCTAATTGAGTGAAAGTGCCCAAATAATAAGCTAACAATTGCTTTACTTTAACCCAAATAATAATTTTTTTGCAAAACCAAGTATGATAAGTTAAAAACTTAAAAATATTTCGACTAATTGTGTTCGATTGAGTGAAACTGCCCAAATAATAAGCCAACAATTGCTTTAATTTAACCCAAATAATAAAATTTTCACAAAACCAAGTATGCTAAGTTAAAGATTTTGTTAAATAAATAAAATATATTATTAAATAGATACATTTAAAATATTTATAGCACATCATATATGTATTTTTTGTATAATGTATAATTGATATTATCATTTTATCATTATCATATATAATTTCTATTATATATCATTATCATATATAATTATATACTAAGTTACCAGTTCGAATCGGAATGTGGATGCATGTACAAGAACCCAAGACCTGGATACGTGAAAAAATTTTGGGGGGGTTTTGGATGTGCTTGGGTGTGTATATATATATTCAAAAATATATATATTATAAATTTATATATATACAAAAAAATTAAAGAAATATACAAAATTAAATCATTTGATAATATGATGCTTCATCATTAATCAATGCCAAATGCCAAAGATAAATATTAAATCATAAATGCCAATTGATAGTTCACAAATATTCAAATCAGCCATATCATATAAGTTTATGTTCACGATTCCAATGAAATCAAAAAACTATGACAATTACAAAATGTAGTTCATGATTCTTCAATCATCAAAAGGATTATCAAAAAAATCATCTATTGGATTTTAATCTTTAGTTGCTGCAAGTTCAAGATCATTTGAACCCAAAGCAATTCCACTTGCACTAGATGCACCATGTGTAGGGCTGTAATCATGATCATCATAAGTTGTAGTGATTCTAGTAAGATCCTCAATGGTTGCATCCAAATTGGCACATCCAGGTGCTACATCCCAAAGCTTTGCTTCCTCATCCTTTTAGTGTTCCTCTTTACGTGACAGAAGACGCAAGTTGGAATGAATATACACCAAGTCATCACTTTTTTTGAACCCAACTGGCTATGCTTCACTAAGTGGATAAAGGAGTATGTACTCCAATTCCGTTCAATGGCAAAAGAACTTTGTCATGTCCCCTCTCTACTCTGACTAGCAGAGTCATGAGAGTTAGCCTATTATTGGAGTCTCGTAGGCTAGCAGTGGTGGATAGAGACTCATATTGGATACTCAGTGACCGGAGTTGGTTCTACAGTCAGTTTGAGAGCCAATCGGGGCAGTTCCTTAATTTTAGGGATTTTTCCTAAAATTTAGGCAGTTGTGGCAGTGACCAAATTTCAGGCTCCTCGGGACCAGTATGTAGTTTCAATTTCAGGGTGACGGGATATATTCCCTAGTTTCTAGGAGCATCCCTAGTTTTTAGGGATGGGACTACCAGTTAGCCCTCATTACCCGGCATCAGTCACAGACAGGTGACAGGACCGGTTCACTGCTTATTTGGTTGGTTTAGCTTTCCAATTGAATAAAAGGAAATATTTTAATATTTCCTAAGTTTGCGTTTAAATAAATTAAAATAAAACTATTTATATAGCTAATTGGAATAATAAGGGGTTTTTTGGCTTCATCTGGTTAGGCAGACATATGTGTTATAGCTCGTTGGAAAGGTCTTGAATTATTATAAATTATTTTCATCATCTGGAGACCTTCTGGCACCTTGAGTTATGTTATTTGAGAAAAGGGGTGTTTTTCCTATACATAAGGCCTTTTAATTGAGAAGATGTCATTTTATAATAAAGGGAAAGGCATATTCTCCCTTTAGGGTTCGATTGGCTTTGTGAGGGAGATAAAAGGAGATGTTGGCTCATTCTTTGGTTATCTTTTACATCTTCATTCTTGATATTGGCGATTTTGCTCTGAGGAGTGAATCTAGAGGATTGGGACGCAAACCCCAAAGCCTGGCTATTGGGACACAAAACCCAATAGATGGTTTCCAGCATTCTACAGTATTGATTCAGCAGTTGACAGAGATTGATTAAATTCAGCATTTGGGAGTACTGGTTTGTTGCACGTTGGAGGCATTGGGTGGCGTGTTGGGACCTCTAGCTGCCTTGGCGTGACTACAGCAATCGTACGGCTGCCTTTCAGCTGGCACGTGATTGCTGGTTGGTTTACGTCAGCCCTTTCTTTCCTTTGGTGCGTGGTTGGCCATTCCTGCAGCTGGCGTCAACACTCCTTGTCTGTGAACACATTTGTTGGCGTATTACTTACATATCTTGCCTGATACGATTTGTAGCTATTTGGTTGACTGGATATTATATTATTGCACGCTATTTGCAGCCTATTCCATTTTTGTTGCTGTTGTTATTTATTGTTTTTAATTTATATCTGGAAAAATACAAAAAGAAACAATCTTTCTGCAACTTCTGTCTAGTTCTCTAAGACCACAAATAAAGCACAGGAAAATCTATTATTTTAAATTAAAATTTACAGAAGTCCAATGAAAGGATCTGTTTGGGATCTTTCAGTGGTATCAGAGCTTGAATCTTGCCAACCTGTAAGGTTTCAGTGAATTTATCACAACAGGTTACAAGAAAGGGTTTGATAATTCATTTCAACATTCGGCATCTATTTTTATATATCTTCTATGCATCCTGGTGGAGAAATACACAGGTTCTACGAGCGCAGGAGAAACCAGTGGCAAGCAGAGACCATCAGAGACACACAAATACCAGCTATGGGTGAGGCACAGGGTGTTGCTGGTGACGGCATGCCTACAGAGGCAAAAGAGAGAGTTCATGAGAATTCTGATGGCTACGCAGCCTAGGATAGTCTAGACACTTGACAGATTACAGGATACCCTCGAGCGGATGGAATTAGATAGGCGTGGAGGTAGACAAGAAAGACAGGGAAGGAGCAGGTCGGTCTCCGTTGCAGGAAGCCAGCGCAGTCATCAATCCCATGTCTCAGCAGGGAGCTCCCTTCATTCCCATGGGCAAGAACATCCACATATTCCTGCTCGGGATAGACCATTATTGCCTCAGTTTGGGCAAGTTGAGCAGCCGACACAGGTGGAGCCACCTGAAGTTGGATTCCAGGATTCAGTCATGGCAACTACAACTGAGTGGAGAGCCCTACCCCCAGAGGTTAGGGATGTTTTTTCTCTTCCACAGTATTGTGCATAGCGTAGGGATAACGCCAGGTTCAAAGGAGACACGAGCTATAGACCATAGTAGAACAATGACCTCAGTAGAGCCACTGGGAAGATCACACTGGCTACCTATGATGGCACGAGTGATACGAGTGCACGAGCTTGGGTGCACAAGTTGGATATATATTTATCATTGAGACCTATGCCTGAGAGAGAGGCTATACAGTTTGCGGTTTTGCATTTAGACGGGGTTGCCTATGATTGGATTGGTCACCCAGGATCACGCCATGGTTCACTCCTTTGCTGAGTTCACTGAGCGACTCATCCATAGGTTTGATCGTAAAGACACAGAGCTTTACTACCGGGAGTTGGCACACATAAGGCAAATAGGGAACGTAGAATCTTTTGTGAATGAGTTCCAGCATATTGCAGTCATGGTTCCTGACATGTCTCAGAGTCGTTGTGTGATGCTGTTCATAGAGGGTTTGCAGGACAGGCTAAAGGGACTGGTACGAGCTTTCAGGCCAGCCACCCTCAAGGAGGCCATTGATGTTACATTTAGACTGGACACCCCTCCTACTTCTTATCAGGTAGATAAGAAACCTTTCAGGGACTCTTGGCCTCCACAGAAGGCCAACACTTTCCAGGGCACAGGGGGACCACCTTCCAGACCACCCAGGATGGACCAAGAGTCGAGGAATGAGCTGAGGAAGAAACTATGCTTCTCCTATAAAGAGCCATGGGAGCCTGGACATCGTTGCCTTGGTAAAGGCAAGGTTCATTTGATAGAGGTGACATCTGAGATGGGCGATGAGGACATACTTGATACTGATACTAAGGACAGTTCGGAGGAGGTTGAGCAGGGACACCCACAGTTAGAGCTAGACACTTCGGAGCCTTTGGCGTCAGCTAAAGTGACTATGGCTACTCTCTCCAGTTATCCCAAATTTCATGCCTTTCGTCTGAAGGGTATATTGAGAGGCCAGCAGGTTATGAGCTTAGTAGACACAAGTGCCACGCACAACTTTATTGACGAGAAGCTAGTTGACAGGCATGGGCTCCAATCCGAGGAGTTTGTTGGTTTTGGAGTGAAGGTTGCGGACGGTGCCGTTTTGAGCTATACTCAGAGGATTCCTCAGCTTAGCATCCAAATGGGGGACTATACTCTAACAGATGATTTTTATGTGTTACCGCTAGAGGATTATGATGTAGTTTTGGGCATGCAGTGGTTACAGGGTATTAGGCGATACATCATTGATCACCACCGCATGCAGTTGGAGTTTCTTTCTGGAGGGAAGAAGACTATCTTGAGGGCAAGTTCAAACGGTGGTCCTAAGGAGGTAACTTCCCACAGGATGGAGACTATCATTTGTCATGATGACATACTTTGGGCTACACATTGTCTGGTGAAGTCCGAAATACCTACACCTCAGGATGGCAGGACCTTTCATGTGGACATACAGTCAATGATGGACCGACATGGTCGAGTCTTTGGTGACATACCTCCCGGTGTACCTCTTGATAGAGGTTTTGAGAATGGGATAGAGATGGAGGATGGGGCTAAGCCCGTGATTACTACCCCATATCGTCATCCTAGAGCATACAAGGATGAGATTGAGAGGACCATCCATGAGTTACTGGATATGGGATTCATACACCCTAGCTCTAGTCCTTTTGCTTCTTCTGCGATGCTTGTTAAGAAGGATGGGACTTTACGGATGTGTATTGATTACAGAGCCCTGAACAAAAAGACAATCAAGAATAGGTACCCCATTCCACGCATTGATGAGCTGCTAGATGAGCTACATGGAGCTATCTACTTCTCTAAGATTGATCTCCGTTCAAGCTATCATCAAATTCGTGTACGGGATGAGGACATGCACAAGACTGCTTTCTATTGTCACTATGGGCATTATGAGTTTCTGGTGATGCCTTTTGGCCTCACTAATGCACCTGCCACCTTCTAATCCTGTATGAACCACATCTTCAACAAGCAGTTGAGGAAATCGGTTCTGGTGTTTTTTGATGACATATTGATTTACAGTCAGACATGGGAGGATCATCTCAGACACATTGAGGAGGTGCTTAGCATCATGGAGAGTCAGTCTCTATTTGCTAAGTTGTCCAAATGTGAATTTGGACTTAGAGAGATTTTGTACTTGGGACACGTGATCAGTGCAGAGGGAGTGAAAGTGCATGAGGAGATGATTCAAGCAATTCGCGATTGGCCCTCTCCCAGGAACATTACTGAGTTGCGTGGATTTCTTGGTTTATGTGCCTATTATAGGAGATTCGTGAGGGGATTCTCCCAGTTAGTAGCACCTTTAACAGATCTCACGAAGAAGGGAGCCTTCGGATGGACAGAACAGGCACAGGGAGTCTTTGAGAGACTCAAGGAGGTTATAAGCACTTGTCCAGTTTTGGCACTCCTTGATTTCTCGCAACCATTTGTACTTGAGTGTGATGCTTCAGGTAAGGGCATAGGGGCGGTGTTGATGCAGAACCGACACCCCATTGCCTATGAGAGTAGGAACCTGCGGGATAATGAAAGGTTGTATTCCACGTATGACAAGGAAATGTTGGCTATCATGCATGCATTAGCCAAATTCAGACAATATCTTGTTAGCAACAAATTTGTGGTGACGACAAACCATAATAGTCTGAAATATTTCCTTGATCAGACAAAGCTTAATGATAGGCAACAAAAGTGGGTAAGCAAGGTGCAGGCATATGATTTTGATATAGAGTTCATCAAGGGGAAGAACAATACTATTGCTGATGCACTTTCCCGGAAGCCATCACTTGCTGCCCTATGTTCATTGAGCGAGATTTCAGCAGATTGGAAGGCTTGACTTTTAGTTGAGTATTCCAAAAATCAGCATGCTTGTGAGATCATGGAAGGGTTGACATAGGATGATGGATATAGTGTAGTGGATGACGTCATCTACTACAAAAGCAAGGTCTACCTTGTTCCTGAATCACAGTTGAACAGTGGTGGATAGAGACTGGTATTAGATACTCAGTGACCGGAGTTGGTTCTACAGTCAATTTGATAGCCAATCGGGGCAGTTCCTTAATTTTAGGGATTTTTCCTAAAATTTAGGAGGTTGTGGCAGTGACCAGATTTGAGGCTCCTCGGGACCAATATGCAATTTCAGTTTCAAGGTGACAGGATATATTCCCTAGTTTCTAGGAGCATCCCTAGTTTTTAGGGATGGGATTGCCAGTTAGCCTTCATTGTCCGGCATCAGTCACAGACAGGTGACAGGACCATCAGTCACAGACAGGTGACAGGACCAGTTCACTGATTATTTGGTTGGTTTGGCTTTCCAGTTGAATAAAAAAAAATATTTTAATATTTCCTAAGTTTGCGTTTAAATAAATTAAAATAAACCTATTTATATAGCTAATTGGAATAATAAGGGGTTTTTTGGCTTCATCTAGTCAGGCAGACATATGTGTTATAGCTTGTTGGAAAGGTCTTGAATTATTATAAATTATTTTCATCATCTGGAGACCTTCTGGCACCTTGAGTTATGTTATTTGAGAAAAGGGGTGTTTTTCCTATACATAAAGGCCTTTTAATTGAGAAGATGTCGTTTTATAATAAAGGGAAAGGCATATTCTCCCTTTAGGGTTCGATTGGCTTTGTGAGGGAGATAAAAGGAGATGTTGGCTCATTCTTTGGTTATCTTTTACATCTTCATTCTTGATATTGGCGATTTTTCTCTGAGGAGTGAATCTAGAGGACTGGGACGCAAACCCCAGAGCCTGGCTATTGGGACGCAAAACCCAATAGATGGTTTCCAGCATTCTACAGTATTGATTCAGCAGTTGACAGAGATTGATTAAATTCAGCATTTGGGAGTACTGGTTTGTTGCACGTTGGAGGCATTGGGTGGCGTGTTGGGACCTCTGGCTGCCTTGGCGTGCCTACAGCAGCCGTACAGCTGCCTTTCAGCTGACACATGATTGCTGGTTGGTTTACGTCAGCCCTTTCTTTCCTTTGGTGCGTGGTTGGCCTTTCCTGCAGATGGCGTCAACACTCCTTGACTGTGAACACATTTGTTGGCATATTACTTGCATATCTTGCCTGGTACGATTTGTAGTTGTTTGGTTGACTAGATATTATATTATTGCTCGCTGTTTGCAGCCTATTCCATTTTTGTTGTTATTTATTGTTTTTATTTATATCTGGAAAAATACAAAAAGAAACAATCTTTCTGCAACTTCTGTCTAGTTCTCTAAGACCACAAATAAAGCACAGGAAAATATATTATTTTAAATTAAAATTTACAGAAGTCCAGTGAAAAGATTTGTTTGGGATCTTTCAAACTTGAAACCTGCATAGATTTCACAAAATTAAAAATAAAAATGCAAAGAAAATTAAAGAATGTTAAGTACTAAATTGTAGAATACAAGTGGTAAAAAAAATGAACTTACTTGTGAGAGGATCTTGATTGCAAGACATTGTAGGTACCCAAATTTTTTACCATAGACATACCACCATGTGACAGCTTCCATGGGGTATTGATCATTAATAGTTGTTGGATTATGACTTCTTGCTAAGGCAAACATGCCAAATTCTAGCCTAACTTCTTTCTCCACTTCATCTTGGAATAGTCTACGAAATGTCCGCATGCACTCATTAGCAACTTCTTCATCTCTATATGGTCCTAATCTCCCTGGCATAGAAAGTACTTTCTTTCTATAGTACCTCAGAGATAGGGCATATGCAAGGAGGTGCAATGGGGTGGTCATCTTTTCCCAACGATGATGAATGATTGATTCCACCTTATTGCATAAGGTTTCACATTCTACGAGTCCATCCTCATGTTTTTTTCTTGACAATTTTACTTTCTCTACCATTTTGTCCATGTAATCATAGACATCCCCTAAACAAAGTGCAATTGTATCAACAAATTGGAGCATAGTCATGATAGGCTTGGTGAATTCCAATAAATATTCTACACGAGCACACCAATTATCATCCAAGACCAATGACTTGAACTTTTGGGCTCTCTTTGAATGTGAAGCTTTCCATACACGCCATTGGTTGCAAATAACCATTTCACCCAATGCATCTCTCACCTTGAAAAGTCATCTCATAACAATAGTATGAGATGCAAATTGGGTCTCAGCATCCTAAGTTAATAACAATATCAATATGTAAATAACACATTAAAAAATCATAAATATTAAGAAAATTTATATACAAATTGATAAATGAACATGACATATATAAAATTTAATAAATAAATTAAATTTAGTATTTACGTTCAACAACTCCAATCTCGAAAAAGATCTAAATATTGATTGTGACCTTTGGTGGTTCGTCACAAACATTTCAATCTCCTTTCCCTCTTCGTATATTTGTTTCACCCACTCTATTTGAGTGTCAATTTGTTGCATCACTAAGTTGAGGGAATGTATGGTGAATGGTGTCCAAAAATATGCTCATATTGGCACTCAACCAAAGCACCTGGACCCCTACAATTTTTTGCATTGTCTATGATTACCTGAACAACATTCTCATGACTCACCATCTCTATGGACTCAATGAGAATTCTAGAACTGAATTGCACATCTTTCACTTCCCCTTCACAATCAACTGCCCTCAAAAACATTGCCCTTTTGGAGGACACTACAATAACATTAATCAATGAATAGTTTTTGGTATCTTTCCATCCATCGAAAACCTAAGTTGTCGATTCGGGTGCAGATTTGAATGCGGATGCGAGAATTGTGTGCGCGGCTGTGTAAAAAAAAATTTAGGGGACATGGATGCGTTTGGATTCGTTTATATATAGATAGATAGATAGATATAATTATAATTATATATTATATATATGCAAAAAAAACCAAGAAATATACAAAAATAAACCATGATAGTATGAATAACGATACTTCACCATTGATCAAGATTCAAGATATTTCATATTTGATAGTTCAACATAAAACTTTATAGACACAAATATTCAAATTGAAAGAAGTTCAATAACTAATTACTCATGTTCAAGATTCCAGTGCAATTTGAACTACAAAATCAAAACTTAGTTCATGCTTCAATATTCATCAATCAAGAGCCAAGACTCAAGATTCATTAATCAAATTCAAAATCATAAGGATTCTCAAGAAAATCCACATTCTCATCATCTCCAACTGTTGCAAGTTCAAGATCATTTGAACCAAAAATAGTTCCACTTGTGCTAGATGCACCATGTGTCATGGTATCATCACCATCATCTGTGATTGTAGTAAGATCATGAAGCATTGCATCCAAGTTTGCACACTCAAGGGCTACATCCCAAAGCTTGGTTGACCCTTCCTTGTATTGATTCTCCTTACGTGACAAAAGATGCAAGTTGGTATGAATGTAAACCAAGTCCTCAGCTTTCTTTGAGCTCAACCGGTTGTGCTTCACTGAATGGATATAAGAGTATGTACTCCAATTCCGTTTAGCAGCAGACGAACTTGCAACCTGGATAGCGTTCACAAAATTAAACATACAAATTAAAGAATGTTAAACACTAAATTGTAGAATACAAGTGGTAAACAGAAAAAAAAAAAACTTACTTGTGAGAGGATCTTAATTGCAAGAACTTGTAGATACTCGTATGTTTGACCATACATGTACCACCATGTGATAGCTCCCATTTTATATTGGTCCTTTATTGTAAATGGAGACATTTTTAAACCCGAAGCAAAAAAGCCAAATTCTAGCCTTATTGTTTTGTGCATTCCATCATCTAGGAAGAGTCTTGTAAAAGCTTTGTAGCACCCATTAGCAACTTCTTCATCCACATATGGTGCAACTCTATTTGGCATACCAAGTACTTTCTCACTATAGTACCTCGGAGATAAGGCATTTGCAAGGAGGTGCAATGGGGTAGTCATCTTCTCCCAACAATGATGAATGATTGCTTACACCTTATTGCATAAGGTTTCACATTTTGTGGGGTCATTCTCATGTTGTTGTATGGAAACTTCTACCTTCTCAACCATGGTGTCCATGCCATCATACACATCCCCCAAGCCAGGTGTATCTGTATCGGCAAAGTGGAGCATAGACATGATAGGCTCAATGAAATCCAATATAAATTGTACACGAGCCCACCAACTATCATCTAAGACCAAAGCCTTAACCTTTTGGGCTCTTTCTGAATTCGAAGCCTTCCATATACCGCACTGGTTAGAAATAACCATTTGGCTTAATGCTGCTTGCACCTTGACAAGTCGTCTCGTAACAATAGTATGAGATAATTGAACATGAACATAAAATTTATTCAAATTAAATAAATAAATGAAATTTACTAATTACAATTTACCTTCAGCAGCTCCAATTTGGAAAATGATCTAAATATGGATTGTGACATGTGGTGGTTCGTCACAAACATTTGTATCTCCTCCTGTCATGTCCCCTCTTTAGTGACATGTCATTTTTCAGTGGATTTGCCTATCATGGACTCTCGTAGGCAGATGGTTTTGGTGAGAGAGTCATTCTAATGATTATTTGGGGATTGGATGGTCTTATTTGCTCTTGGAGAGATGGTGTTTATCATATTTATATTATAATGTGTTATGTGGGCCAAAATGTTATAATTTTGAGTTGAGTTGCATTTTTTTATTTTATAAAGTTACTTTTTATATAAAAGTGCATTATAAAGGGATTTTATAAGAATATTTTATGGATACTTCTAGAAGTTCTAGTGGCTTCTTAGAAAAGTGAATAAATAGAGTGCTTGGCCTCTCATTTGGACATCCCATGACTTGAGTTTACACTACTTTTCTCTTTGAGCATTTGTGGCGCCATCTTGGTCTACAAATTGTCATTTGATTTTTAGAAACGGAGTTTCTTAAGGATTTGCATAACAGAGGAGGTGAAATATCCTTTGAAGGGTTGCACTTTGGAAGTGGTATTCAGCCATTTCAAATTGAGCTTATTTGGAGTCCTCAGACTTACCTGAGGGTTTGAGTTTTTGATTGCAAGAGTCCGAAAAAGCAGATCCGAAAAAGCAAAGCAAAAAAGCAGATCCGAAAAAGTAGTCCGAAAAAGCAGATCCGAAAAAGCAAAGCGAAAAAGCAGATCCGAAAAAGCAGTCCGAAAAAGCAATCCGAAAAAGCAGAGCAAAAAAAGCAATCCGAAAAGTTTTTGCTACAAATCTAATTCAGTTTTCAGATTTTCAGGATAGGGTTTTGGAACCACATTTTTGCTCATATCTTCCTCATTACTCAGCATATCATTCTGGGTATTTTTGCATCGGATTTCTATTGTCGAGGAGATAAAGATAGGTGCATTTTGGAGTCCCAAAATGCCATGATTTATTTTTACGGAATTTTCAAAATTCCTAGGCATTTTCGAAAATCTGCAAGAAAGTACATTTTTAGATTTGGGGTGACTTTGGCTTGGGTGTTGGCATCTTCAGCACTGGTAAAAATTATCGCAGCCATCTACAATCAGGTTCCTCACTTCTCATTTGGCATTTAGCATATTTTCTGAGAAATGTATGTTTTCAGCTGAGTACAAAATATAGCTTCAGCACTTTACTATTTTACATTGTACTTGTCTTTGTTTGCCATCTAGCATTATTGTTATCAAAGGAAGGCTAGGATTTGCAAGTGAAAGGGCATTGTAATTTTTAGTCTATCTATATTGCAAACCTAGGGTTTGATGATCATATTATTGGCTGAAATATGTATGGCATTGTTGCAAATTGTTGATATATGAATGGCATATGGTTTTGAGCAATTTCCTACATCATTGATAATGTTTTAGATGGTATTTGGTTGCTATCTATTATTCTGAAAATTTGGGACAGCGAACTCATATATTGCAAAATAATTTTCTATCTACATTTTGAGTTACATTTTTTAGGGGTTTTTAGTGGCCTATTGGTAAGGGTCATTACACCTCCCCCTCTTGGTAAATTGTCTTTACCCAATCTATTTGAGTGGCAATTTGTTGCATGATCAAGTTAAGGGAGTGTACAGTGCATGGTGTCCAAAAAATATGGTCATACCAACCCTCAATCAAAGGACCTGCACCTCTACAATTTTTGGCATTCCATGTAACCACCTGGACCACATTCTCACTACCCACCATCTCTATGGCCTCAATGAGAACTCTAGAAATGAATTGTGAATCCTTCACCTGCCCTTCACAATCAAGTATCAACAGCCCTCAAAAACATTGCCCCTTTGGGGACATTGCAATCACATTAATCAATGGCCGATTTTTTGTATCTTTCCATCCATCAGACACAATAGTTATACCCGAAGTTTTCCAAGAATTTTTAATTGGTTGAAGAGCTCTCTCTAAGGAAGTCCTCTCTTTCTGCAATAGAGTGGTACACACCTTTTCATACCCGGGACTTGCGTAGTTAACTGGTGCTTTATTGATGGCTTGCACCATTTCCTTCCAATATGGTGATCTTACCAAGTTGAAAGGAAGACCATTGGCATAGAGGCAACATGCAATGTCTTCATCAACAAGCTCTCTTGCCTCCATTTTAAATGCGGTGTCCAATGGGCCTCTTTTGCGGAAGGTAATTTCTACTTCTTCCTCTTCCTCTTCCTCTCCTGGTTCAGGTACTTGCAAGAATGGATGTTTGGAGGATACAATTGGTTCAGCGGGTAATTGCATTTTGTTCTTTCTGGATGGAGGTTGATAAAAACTTTTTTTCGATCTTTTAACCAAATTATCAGCAGCTTCTTGTTCTTTTACAAATGAATCTATTTGTGCATTAGACATCCCCTTCCCACCTGCGCCTTTGCACATTGCAAATCCTTTATCACCAAGGCCCATAAAATGAAGTTTGACCCGGGAATATGAGCTATTGAATGGTTTTCCTTTGTTACTTTGACAATAATTACACTTCCAAAGATATGAGCCACCTCCTGAAACCTATGATACTCTTGTGGTATGTCTCCATAGAAGAGATCCTACATCGATTTTCAAATTATCGGCTCCTTGACCTCCCACTAGACTTTGACTACCGATGGTGGCCATTCTTGCACAATACAATCTAAATGGTGTCAAATTGCAGACCCAATGAGAAGAGAGTCTAGCTGCAAACAAAATGAGATGAAGAATGGTTGAATGGCCTCTTTTAGGGCCGTTTTAGGGTTTAGAACCAAAAATAGATTAAAAAATGGTTATTAGCACATGTTTTTTTAAAAAGTTAAGTGGCAAAAAAGTGAAAAAATGCATTTTTCTGGGCATATGCCTGTGGAGGCTTTCAGAGGCACCTAGATGCCCTGTGGGTGCCACCTGAAAGCCACCACAGGCATCCAGATGCGAGTGGATGCCTGCCAGGCATCCACTCGCATCTGGATGCCTGTGGTGGCTTTCAGGTGGCACCCACAAGGCATCCACCTCCATAGGCATTCGCTTCCGCATCCAACATGCATGTGGACATATCAGTAACTTAGTTCGAAACAATAGAAACACCAGATTCAATCCAAGAATCTCTAATTGGTTGAAGGGAGGTCTCTATAGAATTCCTCTCTTTGCAACAAGGTGGTACACACTTTTTCAAACTGAGGACTTGTGAAACCAATCGGTGCACTATTGATTGTCGACACCATTTCCCGCCAATATGATGATCTCACTAAGTCGAAAGGAAAACCATTGGCATAGGTGCAATGTGCAATTATTTGTTCAACAATGTCTCTTGCCTCCATTTTGAATGCCTTGTCCAATGGACCTCTTTTCGGGGTGGTAAGTTGTACTTCATCTTCATCTTCCACTTCCGGTATAGGCAAGAATGGATGTTTGGAGGCTGCAACTCAATCAGTGGGTAAATGCATTTTTTTCGGCTCCACCAGTATAAGTAGTTTGTTTTGATCTTAGAACCAATCTATCAACCTCTTCTTGTTCTTTTACAAATCTCGTTATTTGTGTGAGAGATAACCCCTTCTTATCTAGGCCTTGCCACATTCTCATCCCTTTACCAACAGTGCCCATAAAGTGAAGTTTCACTCAAGAATATGAGCTATTTTTTGGTTTAGTATTACAATAATTACATTTCCAAATATATGCCCGACCTATTGGAACTTGTGAAATTCTTGTGGTATGTCTCCATAAAGGAGATGCTATATCAATTTTGGATTTCGGTTCCTTCCCCACCCATTGAGCTTTCACTACCGGTCATTATTGCAAATCTCATTTCTTGCTATTATAAGAAGTTAAATAAATTTGAATCAAAAGAAAACTAAGAAATATAAGCATACAAGTGCAAAAAAAGATACAAAAACATTAGTATGAAGAGCTAAACTTGTTTCTTTATTTCTTTCAAAAAAAAATTGGAAAAAAACTTGAAAATTTTTATCCCAAACTAGAAAAAATTCATCAAAATCTGAAACAAAATCATTAAAAGACTCAAGAAAAGGGTCAAATGCTTGCCTTAGAAGCTTAGATCTCCTTTGAGGAAGCTATCTGGCACCCCACAAACAATCCCCTGCCCTTCAAAATGCCAAAATGGAGACCAAATGAGAAGAGAGCAAAATAGCAAACAAAATGATATGTTTTAACAATGAATGGCCTTGTAAAAGGCTGTTTTAGGGTTTTGTGGAAAAAAAATAACAAAAAGCTTTATTTTTAAGATCAAGCTATAAGTGAAATTTCACTTTTTTAAAGTTTTTTAGTGAAAATCTGGGCGTTGGGCATCCAGATGCACTTGGGTGCGTGTGGATGCCCACAGGGAGCGCATCTACCCTATGGGTTCATCCAACTGCGTTGTCAAACGCATCTAGATGAACCCATAGGGCGTGGATGCACTCCCTATGAGCATCCACACGTTGGGGCCCATGCGCTTTACACACTTCCTGCTAAGCTGTCACCTTGGAGCCCAGATAACTCCTCCATACTTGAGCACCATCTAAAGAATATCTAAATTTAAAATTGAACTCATGCATTGCATTTCCTATATTGCTGGTGGAACCCATGGCACCTGTTTTTGGGTGATTAAAATTTCCATTGATATGCACTGATTTCTTGCTGGGACCCACCAGATGTTTTTCTTGGTATTATTCCCATACTGGCAGTTTCTGGTGGCGTTTACATTAATTTGAGAGACAGTATACAATATTTGACTGCGATTTTTAAGATAAGAAGGCTTAGCTTCTAGTTGTCCCTGCAGATTCTGGAAGCAGGCTATTATTCATGCTCAGTGGCAGCTGTTGCAGCATTAAAACTGCTGGGCGCTGGGTCTATTTGCAACTGTTCTGAGTGCAGAGTAAACTGGACTCTGAGATACAGTTCCGAATATTGTTATTGTATACTGATTTTTGACAGAGAATGAAATGAAGTTCTGAATTTCCTTGTGCTTCATTAGTGCTGCTGGGTTTAGCTACCTTTACTTGGTCTCCTCAACCCAGACTTCATTAAACAAGATTTCAATTGTAAAAATGCCATCACAAGTTTACAGAAAATGTATCAGAATATACAAAATCTAAAATATGCCAAGCTGAGTGAGATCAATGGGATGAAGAACCGTACTTTGTTGTCAGTCATAAGCATAAGTGACCATGGACTCAATCATACCTTCCAAACAATTATCAGCTAACAAAAAAATTTAAGAATCTCATCTGTCCAGAGTATCATTCAACCTTTTTTACTTCTTGCAAAAAAATGAACCATCTACAACCAAATCAGTCTAGCCAACCTGTCAAATATTCAATCAATAAAATAAGTTTCTTACATTTCCAAGGATACTTTGTGTCTGCAAGCGCCCAGGTTCACCCAAATTTGTCCTCCATGTGATTTGAAGCTTACCAAGGGTGTTGCTTCCTTCTACTTTGACAGCTGTAGACTCAGAAGATGACTGTGTCAACTGATATATATAATTTCGAATTCCCCCATTTGCTCTAATGAGATCTGGTGCCTTGAAAATACCCCTGATCATTTTAAAATAGATACTATCAAAAGGCTATGGTTATCATTTTAAAACAGATAGTATCGAAAAACTAAGAGTCACATTGAAATAACCAAAGGTCGGTTCTCATAGATGTTGAATCAAAAGCAACCCACTTGAAGAGGTGTCCAATTTTTTTCCTTTTTGCTAAGTAAAGAGCAATGAGTTTTACTCTTTATAATATTAAATATTAAAATCATGTGTTGTACATGAACAAAGAAGTTAACAATGTAATTGACTCGTCTATTAGCTATCAAACTAAACATAATTCTATACCTAAATTATATGTCACAGGAACTCACATCTTGTGTCTAATACACATTATTACCTAACTTGAGGATCAACTTCTATTTTGGCATCATCAGCTGTCAAAACCTTTGCAGTCCAAGGTTGAGCAGGCTCAAATTGCACTTGATCCATGTAAAGATGTGACTTCGTGTGATTTTCAATACAAGCTTCCAAAAATGTACTGTCCTGTACAAATCATGTGCATTAAATACCCAAACAAAAAACCAGTAGAATATCAATAACAACTTCAGAAGAGCTTGGGTACAAATGCATCATCATAAAAGTCGTGAATAAGTGTTCACTTAAATGACTAAAAAACTAACTGCAGAGAAAATGACATTATTGACCAAAATACAAGCTTGGTCTGCTTCACAAGAAGTAAATGACAAGAGAAAGTGTCAGGTTTTATGGTTGGTTAACAGTGGCAGTTCATAGGAATGCAAACTAGAAAGCTAATAATATGCTTCATGAAGCAAACTATGACTTCCGTAACTGCAGCTTTTTTGTTAGATCTCTATCAATGTAAAAAATATTAGATCTCTATTGAACTTTTGTCATTGGCATGAAAAGGACTGGAACTAATTGCCCATAACAAATCCAAAGTTCAGGTTTTTTACCAATAAATGACGAAACTGTATTAATTCGGTTGTAAGCATGATATAATTAGAGAAACGTGGAATGGAATATAAGCTATGGGCCTGGAAGGTCAACGCATAAAAAGAGAAATTTATGATTTCATAGTTCACTGTTTTGAGATTCAATGACAAAATGCACAACGATAAGAAATTGTATAAGATTCTAATTTCTAGCTATGAAAAAATATAGCATCAAGTAAAACTATGTCTCAATTGGAATATCAATATCAAAGAGCCCTCTAATGCTGATTCACTCTATCTATCAAATTATGCTATCCTGTGGACCCCAACCAATCCTCGGACTACACCTACTCCTTGTCAATCTATCTAGCATCTTTCGGATCAACATCCCAATATGTGGCTGTTGATGCTCAAACTATGTCGATCCTGAAGCCACAAGGTACCATGAACTGCATTAACTTTTCCAATCATCCTAAGGTAAGCCTATTCTTCTTCACGGAGTGGATGAAACTGTAGGCAGACCAATTATTCTTTGCAACAGAGGAACTAGCAATCTGTAAGTGTATTCTTCCCATGCCATGCCCACCATAAAATCAGCAATTTGAGCAAGAGTAGCAACAACCGCCCTAGCCTCTAGTTTGCTGAATGTACGACCCAGAAGATTTACAAATCAAAACCATTGCTTCCAAGGTCTCAATGCATCCTCAAAGTTGTAGACCTTCCGAAGAGCTTTCATGAGCTTCTCCTTTACCTCATCGTCATCAAAAGGAATAACTCTGCCAGTCCTAGGTGCATACAACTTGAGTTTAAGAGCATAGGCAGTAACATGAAGCAGGGCAGGAAAGATTGCCAAGAGAGAGGATGATCCCCTAAACCACATATACATTGCTAGTGATTTGTTGCCATTTCAAAAATGTCAACTAGAAGAAGAGATGATCCCTGGAAAAAATGACTGTACCCTCATTGCCATTGTTTTGAATATGATTTTGAAGATCATATTACTTCTATATACTTTGGGTATTGATACTGCTAACCATTATTTTGTAACAACATGACTTGTCCACAACTTCCAGCACATCTTTTGGTAAAGTGATTCAATGTTTCAGCCTAATATTGAAATTCTTCCCTCCTCTAGTCCCATGTAAAATCATCATTCAGAAAATCTAGATCAGTTATTGGTTGCTGGAATTGACCTGGAATTGGAAAACAGGAATTGGTGAATTGGTATAGGTCAATTCTAATTTTGGTCCAAAATGGGCATTCAATCCACCTCAGAACCTGGAACTAGAATTGAGGCATGGAATTGGAATTGAGAATTCAATTTTGAGAAGGGAAACCAATTCCCGTTTTCCAATTCCAGGTCAATTCCAGCAACCAAACGGTATCATCTATCAAAAGAAATTGTAGGTTATTCCATAAATGAGTTTAAAACGAAAGTCTCCTTGCTTCCTATTGACACTTTCTATAGGACGAAACTTCCCCTGATTACTGGAAAAACATCTTGTTGGTTGCTAAGTCAAACATAAAGGTTAGACATCACAATCTCACATTGCATATTGAAAGGAGGGATTTAAATAATCAAGGTACAGAAGATTAGATTCCACTCTATGGATTTTAATTCCTCATGAATGCTTTTGAGGAGACAGTCATTGGGACTTACTTGGACCCTGTATTGTTGAAAGCCCTCCCAATCTGTAATTGACATCTTGATAAAGTGTATTTATATTCTTCCCACTAAACTAAGCAAAGATTACTGAATATCTTGCAATCTCTCTTTGGTTCTTAGTTTTGGAAAATCAGGTCCATCTTGCCATTTTTAGTAAATACCTGAGTAAAGCATGCTAACATGCAGCTCCCAAGCCTCTTGAGTACCATGATTGTATTATCGTGGCAAGACTTCAACAGATAATGAAATCTGTTTTTGATGACTCTGTTGGGATGACATCTGCTAACAAGATAAGCACTAAGTCAGCAGAGCCTTCAGGGGGATTTAGAACTTTAAAATG
Organism: Chamaecyparis obtusa; assembly: GCA_027943335.1. Taxonomy (NCBI): domain Eukaryota; kingdom Viridiplantae; phylum Streptophyta; class Pinopsida; order Cupressales; family Cupressaceae; genus Chamaecyparis; species Chamaecyparis obtusa. The sequence goes on along the minus strand of BSBK01009031.1, from coordinate 114,699 downwards.
TCCCATATGTGTCTTTTCTTTCTTTCCTAGATGATGAACAATTCCAGAATCTGAGGTATTTAGATGGTTTTATGTTTGCCCTTTGCAGAGAATTGAGCAAACACACTCTTATTCCAATCTCTCAGTGCCTAAAATGAACAATTCTCTATCATTGAAGTGCTTATCTTTTGTTTTTTCAACAACCAAAGGCTGGTCTTGATCTTGTGTGTTTTCCAAATCCACAGAAGCAACATATTGAAAAGAGAACAGAAACAGGTTTATGTGTATCCTTGATTGTCTTACTTCTGTAGGTGTAGGCCTTTCCATTTCAAGTGGATATGCTTAACAAGTAAGTTTCCTCTTTTTTTCGTCCTGAAGATGTCAAATCTGATGAGCACACAGCTATACTAAGAGGTGCAGGGAGGGGCGGCGGGGGGAGGAGGGGCGTGAATCAGTATAACAATATTCTTTCACCTTTTAAAACTTATTTAATCAAAATTAGCACATATATATATTATATAATCAAATATTGAGCAACACAATTTACGTGGAAACCCTTGCGGGAGAAAACCACGGAAAAATTATTGATTTTATTAATCTTCTTTCTAAAAAACTCGTAGCCACCAACCTACTAGAGGTACCAACCTATAATGTCCCCGATTTTTCCCTAAGTGACATTTATTAAACTAATTAATTAAAGTTGTCCACAATAAATATTAATTCAAAAGGATTACTTATTGTTGATTAATTTAATTAAATAAACTAAAATAAAATAACAAAATATTATTAAAAGTCACTTTATTTAATATAATTCTCTAGCTTATTCTAGAAGCTACAACATGAGGTGGGAAATGGAAAATTCTCAAAGGCTCATCATTTGTTATAAAAGGAAGGGTTTGCAATGTATTTGACATGTTTTATGCTTATGGATTTCTATGATGAATTGACATATTGGTGCTTTTGCATCAAATTGGATCTCTGAGGACAGAAACCTTCAGCAGATTGACAAACGGCTGGACAAAACCCTTGTTCTTCTAAGGGACGGTTTCACAATGAAGCTTGCACTTGTGTCAAATCTGTGAAGTCTCAATCAGAGAAAAATTGGTAAGGCTTTGGATTATTCAGAAATAATAAGATATTGCTTCTATGCCTAATTTGAGGAAATAAGATCATTTTACTGTGGATACTTTGTTAGCTGATGGCCGCTATTCAATAATGTGTCAGTATTATTATGATGTGCCAACTCAATGAATCACAACTTTATTTAATATGAATAGTAGCTTATAAAAATTTGAATTGAAATAATATTGTTGTTTTGGGAGGTAATGTCTGCAGGACCTGTTTCATCTTATTACGGATATATTTAAGTGTAATGTCCCCTTTCTAAAATAAGATCTAATAATAGTAAATAATAATATATGATTGAGTATAAATAAAAAGACAAGATAACTAATTAGTTACAATATAAATAATAATATATGATAAAATATTATAAATATATTATAAAATAAAATTAATAAATAAAATAATAATTAATAATAATATATATATAAGAAATTGAAATAAGATTATAAATATAAATAAATACAGAAATAAACTATAATATAATATAATTTAGACCTGGAATATCAATGGGGTTCACAACAGTTCAATAATATTAATTATTAATAATAACTATAATGAGAAACTATACCAATGTCGACGATATTTAATATCAGGAGTCAAACCATATATTAGGGATCATTATGAAGAGTATAATGTCGCGACAGTCCATAAGAGAAGGGCATTACTAAAAATACAATTAAGAAACCATTATCAAGGGATGAGATAGTAAGAATACAGGGGACAGACACATTCATTCCATTCCTAGACATAGGTATATAAGGGGAAGAAAGAGGAGTATCGATGGACTTGGATAGTCGAGTTCTTTGATATCATACTGTCGTTGACCAGTATAGGGTTGGAGAAGGCGGTTGTGTCAACAAAGGTTCATGAAGTTCATGGCATATAAACACAGTATTTATAAAGTTAACAAAATATACAAATTAACAAATAAAAGATTGTATTGCTTAACATTTCCCTTGATTATTACGAGCCTCAATTTATGGTTGCTAAGTCATAAATCACAGCACTGACTAGTTCACGTGATTGGTGTTGTGGTCCATCGGGAGTTGAAAGCCTGTCTCCAGATAGTATGTATTTTTCAGACTTATGCTCTCAATCACTATGCAAGTCATTGATGTTCTTAAGGCTAGAACATACTTTCTTGTGCAGTGTGTAATTTTCTATTATCTGGTTGAAGAATCTCTATATAAAAAAATTGGTAAACTTCAATTATAACATTATGAAAACTTACAGACATCAAGTCTGTAGTATTAGCAACACCAAGAGACAAGATTAAAACAAAAATTTGAAGTCACTTGGAGATGGGACATTACAATTTTGTACTTATGCAAGTGCATAATACCAAGATAGTTACATTGCATAGTCAATCTCTCCATTAAAGATATTGTAATCTCCATTACTTGGTTCAAATTTAAAGATCAGATAGTGCAAGTAAAAAAATTAAAGTAATTGTCCTAAAATTCCTAGATATCCTACAAGGGACATTACATTGAGCTGAAACATTAAGTCTAGACTATAACAACATCCGTTGAATATCATATATTTATCAGGCTATGTGTTGTACAATATTAAACTTGAATAACGGTGGAGAAATATATTTGCCATCCATGTCAGTATAATTGGAACCAACTCTGTAAACCACGGGAGCTCTGTTGCTAAGTATTTCATTACAGTTGTTCCATATTTCATCTTGCAATTGTATATAGGAGTTTCGTGGTGAACTTGAGTTCTTGGAATCATACCACGATGCACCATCATTCTTGGGCACTTCACTTTTTCCATGACTAGTCTTTCATGTTCATTGACCTTCTGGGGGTGAGACTTAGCGGCTCCATTACCTATTGACTTCTGAAACAAAGATTGGGAATGAACAGAGTGCTATTGTAGAGGGTGTTAGCAATTTAAGTTGTCATTAGTGTAGATTAGTTGCAAACACCATTCCCACCAGTAAAGGTTCACCGGTAGCTCACTCACGTTACTTTAAAAGCACTAGTAGAATAACCAGAGTGTATGCACCGGTAGACTAAACAGAGGACACGCACCGGTAGACCGAACTAAGTACATTGTACAGGTCTTATATTGCATACAGCGATGGACCGAGTATAAGAGTAATACCGGTCTAACTGCATAAAGATCCACACCGGATTCTGCGGAGCAGTTCAGGATAAAACCAGAATATGTGGAGCATCCACTGTTTAGAACTGAAGTTAGCTTTCTAACAGGACTTAGTTTTATTTCTATGCGGATGTTTCAAGGTAAACTCCATATCAGAATGCAAAGCTTTTTTTTGCTAGTTGCATGACTTAATGTTGAGATTACAGCCTAGCGGTTCTATGAGTTAAGGGTCTCATTAAGATGAATTCTTGTATAAATACAGGTCATAGGACGCAAGAAAGGGTGTTGTTAATTGTTGTTGAATAGAGAGAGCAGAGAAGAGATACCTGCAGAGAGATTACAGTCACCAAAGGTGAAAGCCAAAGAGGCAGAAAAGATTCAATAGCCAGGCAAACCGGGGAAGAGATCAACAGGTATGATCTAATCAAACAATCAGTGTCAATTAAGATCATTGCTTTTATAAGGTGTGAAAGCATATTGAAATCCCTCAATCAGGGTGAACCCTAATTGGTTCTTTGTAAAAATCCTTTAACTGGGTAACATCTTTGTTGATGTTGAAAGTCCTCTAACCAGGCAACTCCTAAAAGAGTTAAGATCTTAACCGATCTTCTATCAAATCCCTTAACCGGGTACCACCTTCACAAGTGCTTTGTAAGCTCCTAATAGAGCATCTTTATTTCTACAGAAGTGAAGTTGTGAGCTCTGTCTCACTGTGGTTTTTCCTTCTAACCAAGGGTTTCCATGTATACATCATGTGTTGATCTATGTATTTCTATTTATGATTGTGGATGATTGTTTACATTTTGCTTATCTTGGAAGAATATTTAAACAAGTGTTGAATTGTAATAGAAAGAGTATTTACTGATTCACCCGCCCCCTCTCAGTAACCGGTTAGAAATAACAATTGGTATCAGAGCTAGATCTCTATTATATAAAGCTTAACCGCTTGAAAAATGTTGATATCAGTATATACTCATGAAGAACATGAGAAAACTCCAAGGTTCCTTACACTTGTGGATACTAACTCAGTTAAATTAATGTGATTTGCTGGTTAATCACTTAGGCAGGCTTACGTTGTTCATTCAAGGATGTCAAATTCTCGTTATTATGATGATGGGATCTAGCTTTGCAATGTATACTCAAATAAATTTCTTATTTATAACACTTCCAACTTTGCTCTTCAAACTTCAACTACTAAACTAATCATTGCTTTACTACTACTCCTATGGAATGGAAAGATTGGCAAACGGACAGGGATCAAACCTAATGAAACCTTGCCAGCGGCGCTACCTCCATAGATACAATGATTCAAGGGGAATTAGAATAGATTACCACACAAGGCTCCTTAACAAGCCGCTAAGATGCTAGTGGCCTACTATATAGATCCCTATCAAACATTTACAAATATCACCATACAAAAAGCCATCTACTTCTATCCTTACTTTACCACTTTCTTCAAATGAAATCTACTTTAACAACTCAATGAAATCTAACTTTAACAATTGGAAGTAGAAACCATGCAATAACACCAAGTGTTCTTAATCACCATGCAAAACACAACAATGATAAGAGAAGCAATTTTGGTATTATATTAGCAACAATTTTCTTCAACCCTTTACAAATGAGAGTACATGGCCTTATATAGAGGCTCAAAATTACAACCAAGGGCCAAGATTAAGAGGCAAAATCAACAATCCAGATTAAATCCTAGAAACCCTAATTAGGGTTGCCACCCCATCGGCCAATGAAAAGATGCCACCTTATCAATGGACCAATGAAAAAAAAGGAAAAGTGGCAACCAATGAGAAGGCACCAAAATGGTAGCCAATCAGAATCAGACACCTACCCTACCCAAGCAGAAAAGAGGATTTGCCACTTGGGCTTACATCAAATGATCTTCTAATACAATTCTATCCTTTTCTTCCATCTTTTTAGCATAAGCAATGAATTTGGCTAACATAGTGTTGACTTCCTCCATGGGAGGGCAAGGTGTATGCCTCATCCTGAGCTCAGCTATGTTCATCATGTTCTTTGCTGCTTGCAGTGTCTTCTCACTCTCCTTCTCATCATCTCTTGCAAATTCGATAAGGACCCTGAGAGAGGCAAGGATGCCCAACCGTTTCTCTCTGGCAACAACCTTCCCTAACTCATCCAATCTCGATCCAAACTCTGTCTCATTAAAATCCTCCTCTTTGATTCCTTCAAAATCAAGTGCAATCCTTCAATCGCCCAACATGCTTGAAATGAAAGTGTCGATGCTTGGACTGTATTGTGCAATCTCATCCTATATCTCTTCGAGTACCCTCAATCTGGCAGTCAAGGTAACATACCAAGACTCAATAAAATTCTTTCCTCCTTCATTGACCAACTTGGCCTTCACCAAACATCCCTCTGATAGCTTTATGGCCGCCTATAGCCTAGGAATGGCTAAGTCACAGATTGGAAGGAAATCCTTCCACCTCCCTTCAAATGCTCTGAATTTGTCTGTAAGAGACACAAATGACCTGAATGTCGAGATAAAGGCAGGCAAGAACTTTCGCCCTTCTTGAATTGTATTACTGATCCAATTTTTAGTTCCTTGCTCTCGAGCTAATATTTCTTGCAGATTGCTCACACTATCATGTGGAAGGGCCGCCTGAGGCAACTGTTGGATAGGTTGACATACTTCATGATAGCTATCCCTCCAATACTTGCTTTAAATTTCCAACTCTACAATCCTTTCGTTCACCTTTCTCAACCTTTCTCTAATTGAAGCTATGCCTTCCTAAACCTCCACACACTCCATGTCATCTATGCTTTTTCCCATGTCATGCTCCACTATTTCATAATCCTGGGCCACAATTTCCCCCAATGCCTTGCTAACCCTTGGCACCGCAATCTGAACCTTTCAGTGACCATCCTCATCATTCCTGACTACCTTTGACACTATTCCTGCAATTTGTTTCTGTCCGACATCATCTTCCTTTTCCACTAACCCTTGAATATCCTCAACTGTCCGGATGGCCACAACCTTGCCCCTTGGCATAAGCATCTGTCTCAACCATAGTGGCGCAATGCATCTCCCCAAATCTAGATTCGGTTCGGCTAATAAAGCATCACCAACGGCCTTGGGCGCTTGGCTTCCTTCCTTGGCTGATAGAGCCTCAATGTCAACTGGCTTATCTCCTTCATTACTGACTGCCATATCCTCCTCAACTTGGTTCTCCGAGAGAGAAGAGTACACTGTACTGTTACTATCACCACTTGATTCTGAACCAAAGCTCACCTCTACCGCTGCCCTTTGCTCACTTGTACCAATCTCTTGGCTCCTAGCCTCAACTATGCTCTCTCTTGATGGTACCTTACTCTGTTTCTTTGCTGGAGGCTCTTGATGTTCTCTATCTTTCTCAACCTCCAAACTCCTCTTCTTATTCTTAACAGCTTGCTGCTACTGGCTACTGCCCCCACCTTGCTGTCCAACTGCCTTCGCTGGAATCTCCTCCTCTGGTTTCATCTTCTCATAGGTAAGGTGTACCTTCCAACTTTGTAATTGCCTAAACTTCCTATTGTACGACCACTCAATGAGTAGCTCAACTGTTCTTGTTACTGCATCTAAGAATGGATCCTGATGATCATCCCACTCGAATGGGTTCAACTCTGTTCCCTCTACTGTACTATAATCTTCCCTTAGCACATCTTCATCCTCTTTCAACAGATCCGGAATATTAAGATTTCTCCATCTGATTGCCCTCATCATGCCCACTGATAACCTTGAGAAAGCCAACTTCCTCACATGAAAGTCATCCTGTGCATTGGCCCAAAAATCCTCCAAAGTAGGAATATGCTTGATTGAATCCCCATGAGATACCTTGTTTAGACCCTTAGGATCGAATCCTTGCCTTGCCCTATACCATGCTAGATGATATTGTTCTAACTCTTTCTCCGCAGCTGCAAAGGCGACAGGATTGGGACAACTATCATTGCCTATCATGAGTCAGAAGGTAACCACTGTCTCACCTCTGAGCTTCATTATTTTGTCATATTGCTCAAGTTGCCTAGCCAACTCCATCAAAACTATCCTATCGGGTGGGTACCTTGGAAGCCTCTTGGGACAAGTCGTGCATCCAGCCACTCTGATATAGGTGAATAGCGAAAATTGGATGAACCAACTCTCAAACTTCTTGACTTTTGTCTCCGCCTCCGGCGAGAGCCTCCTTGCTGGTCTCCCTTGCAATACCCTTACTGTCTTCATGGAAAAGGCATCATAAAATATCTTGTAGTCCTTGGTGTTGTGCAAATGAAGTTGTGGATAGCACTCATGCACCAAGCATTGTCCAGGCCCATTGCCAATCCCCCCTCTAGCCTTAAGTCTAGGATGTTCATACAGTCTTGCAATTAAATAGAAAAGGTAGGACCCTGTGTAGAATTCTTTCTGATTTTGTACTGTCCTAAGTTGCAACTCTAAATTTTCACTTATAATTCTAGCCCAATCAAACTTTCTTTTTCCATTTTCAATTCTTTTAATAAAATAGTACATCCAAGTTTCAAACTGCATACCTTGAGCGGAGGCCATGACTCGATTGAGAAGCACAATAAGATCGCTATATTCTGATTTGAAATCTGACCTGGTGAGTTTTAATGACTTGGTGACTCCCTTCTTGCCTTCATGCAACCAATTCTGCTTTAGTGGGGTGAGGTAGGCATCCTGACTGTCTTGAAAGAACCTAGCGGCTTGATCCATCAACATTACTATCATGCCCTTCTGCTGGGGTATATTGAACACTTCCTCTACCACCTGCCCGCTGATGTTAGCCAACACCCTCTCCTCTAAGATGATGGACTTGGTCACAATATCTAGCCGGGATGCACACTCCAACACCAACTCCGAACAAGGCAAGGTAGGAGGGAAGGTGGCAGCTTGCACATTCCACACTTGTAGATCTTCTTTGCCATAGAGGACTGGCCCCCTTTCAACCTATCTCTCAACTGTATCATATCTATGGTGTCGATGTTGGTGTCACCGGCTCGCTTCAATTTTGAGAAGAAGGTGGTCTTGGGCGTCATGTCTTCTTTATCTTTCTTGGTATTCATTCCCTTTGGGTTCTTGCTTGCACTAGCATCCGCCATCCTAAACACTTATTTCTGCCCCCTTTTTCTACAGTGAGGTAGGACTACACTTATTTTTGCCCCTTCGCCTAGCGATGATCAAACATATTTCTGCCTCGCCAATTCCTATCACACTACACTTATCTCTACCTCTCCACCTAGGGATGGGACTACCACTTATTTCTCCCTCTTTGTTACTTATAAGATGGACTACACTTATATCTCCCAACTTCGTTCCTAGTGGTGGGACTACCACTTATATCTCCTTTCTCCAAATCCTAAACGGAAACTACACTTATATCTCCCGACTTCAAGCCCTAGATGAGATGATGAAGTGATGGATGGACGATGCAAGCAAGAAAATAGGGAAATGTACCAAGCAAGAACAAGGAGAAAATCTGTCTTTTAGACCAGCCTTCGCCCTCAAATATGAAGATCGTCCTCAATACCAAACAATCAACATCAATGAAGAAAGATAACAATTGAGAACATAGACCACTCACCAAGAAATTTTGCAAATTTGTTCCTCTAATTGGCAGGCCTCCTTCAATTTGTGGCTTCTTACAATATTTTTGTCAATCCTCTAAATGGCAGGCTCTAGCAATCTGTGGTCTCCTTAGACAAATTCACAACTTCCTCTCTGCTTTATAATTTTCGCAAGTCTGGGCAGATTTTACAAGTTCTTGCTCCAATCAATTTGTGGCCTCTCTTTAGCCAATAGCCGGTCTGCTATCAATCACTGTGGCTGCTCTAAACAACAGGTCCCTCTTACAAATCTGCAAGCCTCTATCAATTGGCAGCCTGGGCACCTCCAAATAGCAAGTCTTCTTATACAATTTCGCTGCCTGGGCAATCAAATAGCAGGCCCAAACAATGTCGCTGCCTCTTCTACTAATTCACAGTCCAAATTTCGCTCCTTCCAATCAATATCGCATGTCCTTCTTTAGCCAATTTCGCTGCTTCCTCTATATTTTGGTGGTCCTCTGCTAGTTGGGAAGTCGCTGCCTTAGAACTTTCGGTCTGCTCTCTTATGCCTTGATGGATCGCTGAGAAATGGATGAGGAAATTAAGGGGAGGGCCGCCCATATATACCAAACTTGGGGCTCCAATAAGAGGGCCGACCTGGGCAAAGAACAACAAAATTTCAATTAAAATGTTGCTATTAAAAGGGCCGACCTGGCTAAAAAATAATAAATCTGCATTGAAATTTTAATTACAAGCCTAGATTATCGAAATTAGAGTGGGGTGAGCTAGCCATGCCACTAAAGGAGGCCCCATTTTTGTATCCCAAGGCCACACGCCTCTCATTAAAGGGCCCAGATTTTTGAAATTAATGCCCAAATTTGTGAATTTCAAAGCTGACTTTATGTAAATTCTCAATGTTATTGCCCAGATTTTGACTTTTTTTGTCTAGATTTTCAATGAAGGGCCAGGTCTTTGATTTTAATACCTAGAATTTTAAGATTTCAATGCAAACCATTGGATTTATTGGCCCAGATTTTCAAAATTAAATGGCCAAATTTTGCAATTTATTTGCCAAGATTGTATTTTTATTGCATAAATTGATTTTTATTAGCCCAGATTTTTAATTCTAAAACTCAATCTTTCAAAATTCATTGCATGGATTTTTAAATTAAAGCTCAATCTTTTGAATTGCCTGCCCAAGATTTTCGAAATTAAATAAAGGTGATAGGTCTAGTTTTGTCTCAAATATCTGTTTGGCAAATCAAAAAAAAAAATTTAGTTTCTTGGCCATTCAAACCTTTTCATTTTATCTCCACTTCAACACCCAAATTATTTGCAAGGTTCTCAAAAGACCAAAACACAATTAAAATCGAAAATCATAAGCCAAGCTCTTCGATCTCAATAATTTTCAAAAAAAACCATCTAAGTCCAAAATACTTGCAAAGGCCTCCGGATATCGGGATCTAGAGAAAACAATGCCAAGGGTTGTTCGAAAATGGGGGTTCCCAAATTCGATGGGGCGATGATGTGAGAACTCACAACATCTAGCAACTCCACTAGTGAAATGTTCCTGAACATTTCAAGAACAAAAATAACTTAGAACAAAAATTTCAAGATGACTTATCCGAAAATCTACTTAAGGACAAGCACTCAACCCAGGAAAGGACTCTCAAGTCGAACCTAAGCACCCTGACCATAAGTTACTCACGTGTGTGCAAATGATTCATTCCCCGCTCAACAAGAACTTGATAATCTCTCAGATCCATTAGACTTAGCTCTTATAATATCCTTACTTCAAAAGCATCTTGGATAGAGCCCCGCTGCCAGTCAGGCATCCATAGCCCCGACGGAGTTATCGTTGTGGCACCACAATCACGGTTCTACCTTTAGTGACCACTTAGTAGCACTGGTAGAGATGATTGCACGCCCTTTAAAGCAAATTTTCATCTTTATTTTCACTTTGATATTGCCTTTGATTTTGCACCTTTTCATTTTTTTATATTTTTTTTTTCTATTTTCTATTCTCATGATATTTCTTTCTCTTTTCTTTTCAATCTTTTGTTTGGCTTGCAGGCAATGGAGCCCGTGGAGGGTTTGGAAGACCACAGTGGCGCTGAAGCAGGTGTATGATTTTCACTAAGTCCAACTTCACTTCGGAACACCAAGATCTCGGAGCAATTAAGTGTGAATATAATGTTGTAACCATGTCAGAGGTAACTCAAGAACCACTATCGAGCCTGACCCAAATTTAGTACATGTCCTACCATAGACTATCGACTAAGCACACCCTAAAATCCCCGAACCTTGTCAAATATATTCAAGAAATGAAGAAGACAGACTCCTGTTTTGTCACCACATATGTAAGATCTACACACCTCGCCCACGAGTGATAACCTGGACCCTCTTTGCACTACAAAGCTCCAAAACCAAAACTGCTCTCCAACTGAGGGAAGCTAAAAGATCTCAAGTCAAGTGACTTGATGCAACATAACCACTGAGCTTCCTCAGAACACCTAAACTAAACAACTGAAAGAAATCTACTCTAACCAACTAAAAGGAAAACTACTCTAACCCTAGGGCCAAATGGTCCAAGACAAACTCTACTCTAAAGAACAGAAAGCAAACTACCTACTAACTGAAAGCAAACTAAACTACTATGTACAAAAGGGCTCTGGACGGAGTCCTAGGCTTGGAAATAATGCTTGAGGAATTGCCCATTGACAGGCAACGGGACATCCCTACCAGTGAGTGTCTTAAGCCTAAATGCATTGTCCCCGACAATTTCCGCAATCTGAAAAGGACCTTTCCATAATTTGTCAAATTTGTCATGTTGTCCTTTCTTCTCATGGGCTTTATCCCAATATAAGACCAAGTCCGAGATCCTAAAGGCCTTGTTTTGTGTTCTCCTGTCAAACCAGCTTTTTACTACCCCTTGATGTTTGGCAATTTTTTCTAGGGCTTCATCTCTTCTCTCATCTAACTGCATCAGTTGAGCCAACCTGACTTGGACTCTGTCTTCATTCTCATCATAGTAGTCTTGTATAAACCTCAAAGTTGGGATTTTCAATTGAATGGGAAACACTGGGTCCTGTCCATAAACCAGATTGTAAGGAGTAATTCCTATGGACTCTTTAACTCTTGTTCTATCTGCCCACAAAGCGTATCTCAGCTGAGTGTGCCAATCTCTTGGGTTTCTGTCTACAAGTTTTCTGATCACAGTCAAAAGGTTCTTGTTTGTAAATTTGGCTAGGCCATTTCCCTGGGGATAGTATCCTGATGAAAAAAAATTTAAATAATCCCATGATCGAATGCCCAATTATGAAACTTCAGTGAAATGAAAGCAGAACCATTATCACATACAAAAGCAGAAGGACATCCAAACCTTGTAGTGATTATTTCCTCTAAGAACTTAACAACAACCTCAGCAGTGCAATTCTTGAAAGCTTGAGCCTCTGACCACCGAGTACAGTAGTCAGTCGCGGTTAGAATATACCTATGTTGCGCTGAGGAAGGTGGATTAATGGGACCAATGAAGTCAAGTCCCCACATCGCGAAAGGTCTCACCTCAGTAACCGGCTGTAAAGGCATTGCTGGGTTCCTCTCCCTCTTTGCCGAAGTCTGGCAAACATGACAAGTCTTTACATGCTCGTGAGTATCCTTGAACAAGGTTGGCCAATAGTATCCTGCTCTTAGTATCCAATGTGCTGTGGCCAAATCTGATCCATGTCCTGTTCCCCATTTATCATGAAAATGTTCCAAAATATTTCTAGCTTCATCTTTTCCAACACACCTCAGATATATTCCCTCATGATTCTGTTTATATAACACTGCTCCCTGTAACATGTACCTTTTACTCTTGAATTTCAACACCCACTTCTGTACTGGATTCAAATGTGAAGGGCACTGATGATTTAGCAAATAATTGATTATGTCCTGGTACCATTCATCAGGACGCACATCCTCCAACTCATAAACTTGTTGTACAAGTCCAAGTCCCTCTGATGCCATGGTCTGTGCTAGCTGTTGACCTCTGACCAACTTCATCGGTTGAATTTCTATGTCATATTCCTGGATAGTGGCGACCCACTTTCCTCTTCTCTCTCCAAGTTCGTTTTGCATTAAAAGGGTCTTTACTGCTATGTCAGGCACAATTGCAAGGACTTTGCTTCTCAAGATGTAATGCTTGAACTTCTTCATTGCCTTCACCAAGGCATAAGCTTGCTTTTCCACATTTGGATAGTTCAATTCAGCCTCTCTGAAAGGTGCACTCATGAATGCTATCGGATGCTCTTCACCTTCTTCGTTCTTCTATGTTAAGATGGCAGCACATGCATGATCAGAGGCGAAAGAATATATATTGAATGGCCTCTCATAATCTGGACTCACTAAAACTGGTGTATTGACAATAGCTTGCTTTATCTCTTCAAATGCCTTCTTTGCTACTGGAGTCCAATCCATTTTTGCATCCTTCTTTAACATGTCGTTCATTGGCTTCACTATTTATGCGAATGCAAATATAAACTTTCTTACAAAGTTGATCTTCCCAAAGAACGATATGAGTTCCTTCTTGCTAGCTGGTAGGCCAAGCTTGGAAATTGCCTCCACTCTCTCTGGATCTATCACGATTCCCTTTTCTGAAATTACATGTCCCAAAAGTTTCCCTTCGGTCACTCCAAACATACATTTCTTTGGATTCAAAGAAACTCCAAACTTCCTGCATCTCATGAAAACTTTCCTTAAGTCCAAAATGTAATCCTCTCTATTTTTTGAAAATACCATGATATCATCCATGTAGATGATGATACACTTGTCCTTTAAGTCCTTAAAGGCATAATCCATGGCCCTTTGAAATGTTGCACCTACGTTGATCAGGCCAAAAGGCATCCTCCTATATGCAAATGTTCCCCACTTCGTGGTGAAAGCCGTTTTCAATCTGTCTTCTTCTTCTACTATAACTTGGTTATATCCTAAATATCCATCCATAAATGTCATCATTTGTGCTCCGTTCACAACTTGTAAAACCTCATCTAGCGATGGCAATGGATAATTATCCTTTTCTGACGCTCTATTCAAATTTCTAAAATCAACACATAGCCTTATTTCTCCGTTTTTCTTTCTGACTCGGACAAGATTGGCGACCCACGTGGAATGCCTCACTGGGAAGACAATCCATGCATTTAGCAGCTTCTTCACCTCTTGGAAAATCAATGGTTCTAGCAAAGGATTAACTGGCCTCTGCCGCTGTCCGAATGGCTTGCTTCCCTCCTTCAGTGGAATTGTATGTGTGATGATGGAAGGATCATATGTTTTCAAATCTTCATACCCCCAAGCAATCACATCTGGGAATTCCCTCATCAAACCAAGTATATCAGCCCTCTCCTTGGGTGTACAAACTTTCCCAATGTGGACTATTTTGGGACTATCCTCTGTTCCTAGATTTACCTTTTCGCACTCATCATCCCCTGTGGGTTGATATGGCACTTTGTTGAATTGGTCCATGTCAAATATTCTTTCTAATTCAATCATTCCCTTTGGAATGGTCTTTGTCTTTAAGTTCATAATTTCTTCTGGATTGATCTCCACTTCTTCGTCTACTTCGTCAATGATTTGTGTTGTGAAAACGTCTTAATTGGTCAAAAACTTTAGCATATGTCTGTCATCTTCGAACACTTGGAAGTTCTTGACATTATCTAGCACAAATGGGACCGAAGACAACTCAACTTTAAATTTCTTCAAGCCTTCCAACTTGATTGGTGCTAGTGAGCTTGCAACTTGTGCAAGGGCATTAGCCACCTGGTTACTCACTCTATAGCTAAACTTGATATTGAAGGCATCGAAGTCTTCTATCAGATCCCATGCTCTATTCCTATATCTTTTCAGTCTCTTGTCATGGCAAGAAAACTTCTGCTTCACTTGCTCAGTTACCAAATATGAATCCCCAAGCACATGGAATATCTTAGCACCTTTCTTTATAGCACACAACAAGCCTAGAATCAAAGCTTCATATTCTGCCATGTTGTTGGTGCATGGAAATTGCAATCTATGTGCTGCCAAATATGTTGCCCCTGTCGGGCTGACTAACTCAAATCCGGCTCCAGCTCCCTACTTAGTCTTAGAACCATCGAACCTTAGTGTCCATACTCCATCACCTTCCAAATGACCCTTTTGGGAATCCTTAGACTTGTCTGGTTCATCATTCCGCCTCACTTCGATATTGGGTGGTGCAACTTGATTCTTTGTTTCACCCATCATGCTACTTTTTGCTTCATTAGCTTGTGTAACTTCAACCTTCTGTTTGCCATGTCAATCATCTTGTTTCAGTGCCCCTGGGATTCTCTTCTCTACCTGCTCCAATGCAGCCTTGCACAAGGAGCAAGATAATTCCGAATGGAAGGCGTTGTGAATTCTACACCAGTTGGGCAATAATAAGTCTCTCACTGATGTTCTGTTACCCAACTCTATACCTTGTTGTACAGCTCTAATCACAAAGTTTCTAAAATTTTCGAACATGCCTTCACCTTTGTCGGATGAAGTGTCAAGATCCGACTCAATTAGCATTTCCGTGGATTCCTTTGCTTCGCTTATGACATTCAATGTCAACACTTCTGCCTTCCTAGGCCTATAAACGCCCATGCTTGACTCTGCAAACAATACTTCATTTGGTTCCCCATTTTCAGTAACTGTCAATCTCAACCTTGGGGTGCTATCAATTTTGATTTGGTTGGCAAGTACCCTCCATGGGAGCCACATGTGAGAAAAGTCAGTCGCCATGTATCCATTCAACCTTCTAGACCAAACCCTACCTAGGATCAAACCATAGGAATCAGCCACATCCACCACTAAAATATCTACCATGTGTTCCATCCTTGGATCAAATGCCAACTGCATATGTATGTTATGTAGTTCACCTACCACTGGGACCTCAGTCTTGTCCAATTGAGTAACCTTCTTATTTGATCCCAAAGGTGTGATTCCCAACCTTCTACAAATAGCCAAGGGCATGACATTACTCGAAGCTCCTAAATCTATCAAACAATTATGAAGAAGTTTTCCAAATATCTTGACTGAGAGCAGGAATGGGGCTGGTTCATCTTTCCCCCCTGATAAAATACTACCGGTGTGTTGTGTACTTGCTTAGGCTTTGTCCCGAAATCCATTGGTTGGACTGCCTCCTCTACTTTCATTGTTTCCTTATTCTTTACCAAATCTTGACTCCCTTGAGTCTGTTGTGCCACTGGCGTTGATCCTTGAGCCACATAAACTCGTTGAGGCTCTAGCTATCTGTTGAAATTACTGATGTTGCCATATGCAACCTCTTGCGTAGAGTTCTCCATCTCACCATATGAAATTCCTTGAGATGAATTTGTTGTGTTCCCACATGGAACGTCTTGAATCACATGTACTGGGTTGGGAGGAGGCCTCCCTGTTGCATGAGTTGCTTGGGTGGGTGTTGTTGCACCTTGAGTGTGAGACCCCTGCGACTTGTTGTCTTTCAAACTGTTAAGGAATGTATCCCTAATTTTCGTTACCTTCAACAATTCGAACAAAGGGAGACTAATTTTGATCTTCTTCATCTCCTCTGTCACACTCTGTCCTAGTCTTTTCAACTCATCGTTATTCATAGAATTGTTTACCATCCTTCCTTTGTTTACTTCTTGTGTTGTCATGGCACTTTGTGACCCTTGGACACCTTGATTACTTTGTTGTGTGCTCTGCTAAGAATTCTGTTGTCCATTACCATGGTTGTGGTTACCTTGTCTGTATTCAGGTGCATCCCTTGGAGGATTTGGTACATTACTTGCATTGGGATGTGGAGGCGTATTGTAATTATTCGGAGGTATGGAGGATGTGAAAGGTCCATCATTCCTCTTACTGTTATTGTTCCTCTGATAAAACCTTGCATTGCTAGCTGGTTGTTGAAATGTCTGGTTCCCACCTATTCCTTGAACTAGAACAGAGTCACCCAATGGTGGGAAGGAAAATTCAGACCCATTGCTATACCCATTTTGATCTATTACTTCGCTAATTGGTCCATTGGCTGACTTGGGAGGGAATCTCCCTTGATGTTCCTCATAAGCCTCAAATTCAGGTGGAAATGAAACCTCTTCAAAAGTCAAGCATTGAGCGTAATTTGGGGATGGGACAATTTCATACCCCGTGACCTTAACATCTTCTTGATTCATCGACTCATCCACCACTTTCTGGAATAGGTTAGATGCCCTCTTGAACTTAGTACATCCTAACTCCGAATGTTGATCAATCTCATGGAATCTGCAATATTGAGACAAGGCAGACTCAACTAGAAATATTCTCTCTACTGGCCTACTATCTGTTGGAGTTTGATTATCAAGTGGCGAGACCACATTTCCATTGTTTGGGTCAGTGTTCCATGTCCTTTTTTGATTAGACTGATTGTTGTATCCTTGATCTTGTGACTGGTTACCACCTTGCTGATTGTTATTTTGATTGTTCCTCTGATAACCACCACCTTGGTTGTTTCTTTGATAATCTTTGTCCTGATACTTCCTTTGGTATCCACCCTTGTAATTATTCCTTTGATACCCTCCTTGATAATTTCCACTGATAATTATTTCCTTGATGGCCTCCCTGATTGTTCCTTTGAGCGGCTTGGAGTTGATTGTTTTGATTTCTCAAATTAGTGACCTCCGTAGACAGCTTCTTGACTTGCTTGATCAATTCTTTTATTTCATCCTTCTCCTCTTGTGTTCTCGTTGATGAACTTGCACCTTGCAGATAGACTGGCATTGGTGGTGGTGCTTGAGATAATGGAGGTCCTGGATGTACCACAAGCTGATTTGTAGGCGCCTAGTATGTAAGTTGTGGAACTGGATTGTTCGGATATCTAACACTCGAGGGTTCCAATCCTTGTTGGCCTAACTGCTTCCCTATTTCAATTGCTTTAGCATGAGCTTCATTCAACGTTGTAGGGGAGGGGTTTTCCATCCTTGTAAACATAGTTGTCTGACTATCTAAAGCATTGTAGTATGCTTCCAAAGCACCTGCCTCTTGGATTGTGTAGGGGGCTTGCAATCTTGTGTAAGCCTTGTGAAAACGATTGTTGAAGGAACTTATTGACTCTTTATCTTGTCTTCTGATGTCCACAAATAGCCTATGCAACTCCATTGGTGTGGTGGGCATGCCAAATTTTCCTATAAAAGCATCTCTAAGCTGAATCCATCCTGTTATAAATGACACTGCCAAATTGACAAACCAATAATAGGGCTCTTCCGCCAACGAGTAAGGGAAAAGCCTGCATGCTACATCCTCATGTTGAATCCTTTTGTTGCACAATGCATCTTCAAATACTTTAATATGCTCCTCAGCTGTGCGGTTGGGGTCATTGGCGAAGAACTTAGAGCAAAATCCTGGTGGATTCTTTGGTAGGTCATGGTACTGTTGAAACGAGATGGGTGAGGCATTTTGTTGAATCCATAGAGGTTGTTGTTGTGCCATTGCCGCTTGACTAGCTTGAGCCTGAGCTGGCTGATTTACTGGGATTTGTATGCTTGAAACCTTTGGAACTTGAACTGGACTACTTGAGGAGTTTGCCAAACTTGCAATATTGGCTACCCAATGATTCCCTCCTTTCTTGTGAAATTGCAACTCAACTAGGTCCTCCTCTTGGTGTGGTGTAGACCTCAGTAACCTTTGCTTCCTATCTGATTGTAATTTCTCAAACCTTTCGGGAGAGAAAGATCCAATTCTTCTATCCAGCTTGATTATAGTTAAGTTCGATTGACCATCCCAAGTTGACACTTCCTCAAGGGTGAGCTGAGCTAGTCTATGGGCTTCTCTCTCTCTTTGGATCCTTTCTACTTGTTCTCTTTCCCACCTCTGTCGAATCTCAATTTCAATCCTTTGTTGCTCTCTTTGGAATGCAATGCCAACTTGTTCCTCTTGGTCTAAGATAATTCTAGCAAATTGGTAATGTGTATTGTCTTCTTTGTTATTCCAAATGAACTCCCCCAAATCAGAAATGATATCTCCTTGTGTCCAGCTAATATCTAGTCCTGGTTGTGCAACTGGAAAATGAGCATAAGAAGGCAGTACCATTTTAGTTCATCTCCTCAATTTCGCTCTCACCACTAGACAGGGATAACCTTCGTGCTTTCCTTTCTCTTTCAAGTTTCCTTTCTAGCTCTCTTTGGCGTTCCAATCTTTTCTGAATTTCTCTCTCAATTCTTTGAGCCTTTTCTTCTTCTTCTTCCAACACAAAGCTTACTCGCATATATTCAAGTGCACGACTCTTAACTCTCCAGGCGAGTGAGTTCAATCCTGAGATGATGTCTTCTTGGTCGTCTTCAAATCCGAGGTTCAGCTGCAAGACTAGTACAATGTTTCTATGCGGAAGCACCATCTTTCATCATAGTTGAAAGCCAACAAGTTCTCAAAGAAACACTATCGAGGCCCTCCTTCTAGCGCCAAATAATGTTGATGTCAGTTTTGTACCACTACATAACATATAGCAATTGAATACTTGATATAGAATACCAAACACTCAATCCTCTCTTGAAAAGTATATACTCATGAAGAACATGAGAAAACTCCAAGGTTCCTTACACCTGTGCATACTAACTCAGTTATATTAATGTGATTTGCTGGTTAATCACTTAGGCGGGCTTACGTTGTTCATTCAAGAATGTCAAATTCTTGTTATGATGATGATGGGATCTAGCTTTGCAATGTATACTCAAATGATTTTCTAATTTATATCACTTCCAACTTTGCTCTTCAAACTTCATGTGATGAGCCTAAGTTGGCTCTCTCTGAATATCCGGATCAATATACTAAATTTGATATAATTTGCAAATTACCATGCTCAAATGGTTGGATCATTGAAATAATAACATCATAATTTTCTCTACTTCCAATTAAAACTTGCAAACAGCGAATTCTGAAAGTATATCCTATCAACTTAAAGTATTCCATACATATCTAAAATTCCATACATATTAATTTCCAACAACAATTGATCTTCTAAACCTCTAAGAAATTCAATAACAGCAAACTCAATTAATAAATCCAAGCACCTGAACAATTGCGAGAATAGTACAGCTGTCAACACAGCTGGTAAAGAAACCGCCACCTGGAGCATCACACACGTGACTGCCCCCATACATAGCATGCTGATCCTGCCACAAACTCGGCCCAGAATGAATGGACACCTAACGGCAAGTGTCAAGGAAAGACGCTGCACTCAGAAAATTTGTGCGGCCACCTTGGAAATGCCTTCACATGAGCCCAGCTCTTAACGTGGACAGACTATAACGCTGTAACGTCTCAATGAAATTGCAGCACGTCCAGGATAAGTATTGACGCCAACAGAAAACTCAAACATCTGCCCTCAATGTACATTCCTTCACTCAATTCGATCCTACCTCCATTGTATCAACTTCCAAAATCGATAGTAATAACCAGCTTTCCGATTGTGAAAGAAAAACTTCAGATTTAATGACTTCTTCACACAATTTTTCAGCATTCAATTCCAGAATTGAAACTTCAATCAATTCAATATTCATCAGCATTGAATTGATAATCAGAATTAAATAATTGTGGAATTCACCATTACAGGCAATGGCTCAAATCACCAGAAAGAGGAATCTGTCCTCGAAACCCTAGCCAGGGCAATTCTTCACAAACTTCAATAAAATAATGATTGCATAATGAATGAATGAAAGTGCTTTTTTGAGCAAAATATATAGCTTTTTCGAAAAAGCACTTTTTTAATATTTCACTTAATTGGCTTTATTAAATACTCCCACTTTATAATATAATATTATAAAGTCATTAGTTATTAAATTAAATCAATATAATTAAATTTAATAACACCTTTAAAATTAAAGTCATGAACCGTCTGACTGCAATCATCAAACTTCTGACAAAGCACCAAAACCAACTGCCCAGCCAAAAATAGATACTGCCCTCACAGAAATAGCCACTGCTAAAAATAGACTTACTAAAAATAGTAAGTCTCTCAAACTGGAGATTCTTAGAAACTGAATCCTGAGATGTCTGACGTTCTGTGCAGAGACCCTACCAATCTTGGCCATACCTGAAACCCCACTTACTAAACATAGTAAGTTGGCCAAAATGACCCGAGCAAAGAATAGAACTGATAATTTGAATCTCCAGAATGGAATCCCAACGCTGGCTTCACACTCTGACCCCCTCTAAACACCCGATTAGCTTGCGAGGGCCATCAAACCAAGCTAATCCCGAAGTCTGAAAAACGGGGACATTACACATCAACTACTAAACTAATCACTACTTTATTACTACTATGGAATGGAAAGATTGGCAAACGGACGGGGATCAAACCTAATGAAAGCTTGCCAGCGGCGCTACCTCCATAGATGCAATGATTCAAGGGGAATGAAACTAGCTTACCACACAAGGCTCCTTAACAAGCCGCTAAGATGCTAGTGGCCTACTATATAGATCCCTATCAAACATTGACCAATATCACCGTACAACTAGCCATCTACTTCTATCCTTACTTTAACACTTTCTTCAAATGAAATCTACTTTAACAACTCAATGAAATCTAACTTTAACAATTGGAAGTAGAAACCATGCAATAACACCAAGTGTTCTTAATCACCATGCAAGACACAACAATGATAAAAGAAGCAATTTTGGTATTATATTAGCAACAATTTTCTTCAACCCTTTACAAATGAGAGTACATGGCCTTATATAGAGGCTCAAAATTACAACCAAGGGCCAAGATTAAGAGGCAAAATCAACAATCCAGATTAAATGCCAGAAACCCTAATTAGGGTTGCCACCCCATCGGCCAATGAAAAAATGCCACCTCATCAATGGACCAATGAAAAAAAAGGAAAAGTGGCAACCAATGAGAAGGCACCAAAATGGTAGCCAATCAGAATCAGACACCTACCCTACCCAAAAAGAAAGGAGAATTTGCCACTTGGGCTTACATCAAATGATCTTCTAATACAATTCTATCCTTTTCTTCCATCTTTTTAGCATAAGCAATGAATTTGGCTAACATAATGTTGACTTCCTCCATGGGAGGGCAAGGTGTATGCCTCATCCTGAGCTCAGCTATGTTCATCATGTTCTTTGCTGCTTGCAGTGTCTTCTCACTCTCCTTCTCATCATCTCTTGCAAATTCGATAAGGACCCTGAGAGAGGCAAGGATGCCCAACCGTTTCTCTCTGGCAACAACCTTCCCTAACTCATCCAATCTCGATCCAAACTCTGTCTCATTAAAATCCTCCTCTTTGATTCCTTCAAAATCAAGTGCAATCCTTGCATCGCCCAACATGCCTGAAATGAAAGTGTCGATGCTTGGACTGTATTGTGCAATCTCATCTTGTATCTCTTCAAGTACCCTCGATCTGGCAGTCAAGGTAATATATCAAGATTCAATAATATTCTTTCCTCCTTCATTGACCAACTTGGCCTTCACCAAACATCCCTCTGATAGCTTTATGGCCGTCTGTAGCTTCAGAATGGCTAAGTCACAAATTGGAAGGAAATCCTTCCACCTCCCTTCAAATGCTCTGAATTTGTCTCTAGGAGACACAAATGACCTGAATGTCGAGATAAAGGCAGGCAAGAACTTTCGCCCTTCTTGAATTGTATTACTGATCCAATTTTTAGTTCCTTGCTCTCGAGCTAATATTTCTTCCAGATTGCTTCCACTATCCTGTGGAGGGGCCGCCTGAGGCAACTGTTGGATAGGCTAACATACTTCATGATAGCTATCCCTCGAATACTTGCTTTAAATTTCCAACTCTGCAATCCTTTCATTTGCCTTTCTCAACATTTCTCTAATTGAAGCTATGTCTTGCTGAACCTCCACACACTCCATGTCATCTGTGATTTTTCAAATCTCATGCTCCACTATCTCATAATCCTGGGCCACAATTTCACCCACTGCCTTGCTAACCCTTGGCACCGCAATCTGAACCTTTTGGTGACCATCCTCATCATTCCTAACTACCTTTGCAACTGATCCTGCAATTTGTTTCTGTCCGACATCATCTTCCTTTTCCACTAACCCTTGAATATCCTCAACTGTCCGGATGGCCACAACCTTGCCCCTTGGCATAAGCATCTGTCTCAACCATAGTGGTGCAATGCATCTCCCCAAATCTAGATTCGGTTCGGCTAACAAAGCATCACCAACGGCATTGGGCGCTTGGCTTCCTTCCTCAGCTGATAGAGCCTCAATGTCAACTGGCTTATCTCCTTCATTACTGACTGCCATATCCTCCTCAACTTGGTTCTTCAAGAGACGAGAGTACCCTGTACTGTTACTATAACCACTTGATTCTGAACCAAAGCTCACCTCTACCGTTGCCCTTTGCTCACTTGTACCAACCTCTTGGCTCCTAGCCTCAACTATGCTCTCTCTTGATGGTACCTTACTCTGTTTCTTTGTTGGAGGCTCTTGATGTTCTCTATCTTTCTCAACCTCCAAACTCCTCTTCTTATTCTTAAATGCTTGCTGTTGTTGGCTACTGCCCCCACCTTGCTGTCCAACTAACTCCGCTGGCATCTCCTCCTCTGATTTCATCTTCTCATAGGTAAGGTGTACCTTCCGACTTTGTAATTGCCTAAACTTCCTATTGTACCACCACTCAGTGTGTAGCTCAACTGTTCTTGTTCCTGCATCTAAGGATGGATCTTGATGATCATCCCACTCGACTAGGTTCAACTCTGTTCCCTCTACTGTACTATAATCTTCCCTTAGCACATCTTCATCCTCTTCCAGATGATCCGGAATATTAAGATTTCTCCATCTGATTGCCCTCATCATGCCCACTGATAACCTTGAGAAAGCCAACTTCCTCACATGAAATTCAACCTATGCATTGGCCCAAAAATCCTCCAAAGTAGGAATATGCTTGAATGAATCCCCATGAGATACCTTGATGAGACCATTAGGATCGAATCCTTGCCTTGCCGTATACCATGCTAGATGATATTGTTCTAACTCTTTCTCCGCAGCTGCAAAGGCGACAGGATTGGGACAACTATCATTGCCTATCATGAGTCAGAAGGTAACCCTTGTCTCACCTCTGAGTTTCATCATTTTTTCATATTGCTCAAGTTGCCTAGCCAACTCCATCAAAACTATCCTATCGGGTGGGTACCTTGGAAGCCTCTTGGGACAAGTCGTGCATCCAGCCACTCTGATATAGGTGAATAGCGAAAATTGGATGAACCAACTCTCAAACTTCTTGACTTTTGTCTCTGCCTCCGGCGAGAGCCTCCTTGTTGGTCTCCCTTGCAGTACCCTTATTGTCTTCATGGAAAAGGCATCATAAAATATCTTGTAGTCCTTGGTGTTGTGCAAATGAAGTTGTGGATAGCACTCATGCACCAAGCATTGTCCGGGCCCATTGCCAATCGCCCCTCTAGCCTTAAGTCCAAGATGTTCATACAGTCTTGCAATTAAATAGAAAAGGTAGGACCCCGTGTAGAATTTTTTCTGATTTTGTACTGTCCTAAGTTGCAACTCTAAATTTTCACTTATAATTCTAGACCAATCAAACTTTCTGTTTCCATTTTCAATTCCTTTAATAAAATAGTACATCCAAGTTTCAAAATGCATACCTTGAGCGGAGCCCATGACTCGGTTGAGAAGCACAATAAGATCGGCATATTCTTATTTGAAATCTGACCTCGTGAGCTTTGATGACTTGGTGACTCCCTTCTTGCCTTCGTGCAACCAATTCTGCTTTAGTGGGGTGAGGTAGGCATCTTGACTGTCTTGAAAGAACCTAGCGGCTTGATCCATCAACATTACTATCATGCCCTTCTGCTGGGGTATATTGAACACTTCCTCTACCACCTGCCCGCTGATGTTAGCCAACACCCTCTCCTCTTCACCAAAGATGATGGACTTGGTCACAATATCTAGCCGGGATGCACACTCCAACACCAACTCCGAACAAGGCAAGGTAGGAGGGAAGGCAGTAGCTTGCACAATTCCACACTTGTAGATCTTCTTTGCCATAGAGGACTGGCCCCCTTTCAACCTATGTCTATACTGTATCATATCTATGGTGCTGATGTTGGTTTCACCAGCTCGCTTCAATTTTGAGAAGGTGGTCTTGGGCGTCATGTCTTCATTGTCTTTTTTGGTATTCATTCCCTTTGGGTTCTTGCTTGTACTAGCATCCGCCATCCTAAACACTTATTTCTGCCCCTTCTTTCTACAGTTAGGTGGGACTACACTTATTTTTGCCCCTTCGTCTAAGGATGATCAAACATATTTCTACCTCGCCAATTCCTATCACACTACACTTATCTCTACCTCTCCGCCTAGGGATGGGACTACCACTTATTTCTGTCTCTTCGTTACTTATGAGATGGACTACACTTATATCTCCCAACTTCGTTCTTAGTGGTGGGACTACCACTTATATCTCCTTTCTCAAAATCCTAAATAGAAATTACACTTATATCTCCCAACTTCAAGCCCTAGATCAGATGATGAAGTGATGGATGGATGATGCAAGCAAGAAAATAGGGAAATGTACCAAGCAAGAACAAGGAGAAAATCTGTCTTTTAGACCAGCCTTAGCCCTCAAATATGAAGATCATCCTCAATACCAAACAATCAACATCAAAGAAGAAAGATAACAATTGAGAACATAGACCACTCACCAAGAAATTTTGCAAAATCTGTTCCTCTAATTGGCAGGCCTCCTTCAATTTGTGGCTTCTTACAATATTTCCGTCAATCCTCTAAATGGCAGGCTCTAGCAATCTGTGGTCTCCTTAGACAAATTCGCAACTTCCTCTCTACTTTATAATTTTCGCAAGTCTGGGCAGATTTTACAAGTTCTTGCTCCAATCAATTTGTGGCCTCTCTTTAGCCAATAGTCGGTCTGCTATCAATCACTGTGGCTTCTCTAAACAACAGGTCCCTCTTACAAATCTGCAAGCCTCTATCAATTGGCAATCTGGGCACCTCCAAATAGCAAGTCTTCTTATACAATTTCGCTGCCTAGGCAATCAAATAGCAGGCCCAAACAATGTCGCTGCCTCTTCTACTAATTCACAGTCCAGATTTCGCTCCTTCCAATCAATTTCGCATGTCCTTCTTTAGCCAATTTTGCTACTTCCTCTATATTTCGGTGGTCCTCTGCTATTTGGGAAGTCACTGCCTTAGAACTTTCGCTCTGCTCTCTTATGCCTTGATGGATCGCTGAGAAATGGATGATGAGATGAAGGGGAGGGCCGCCCATATATACCAAACTTGGGGCTCCAATAAGAGGGCCGACCTGGGCAAAGAACAACAAAATTTCAATTAAAATGTTTCTATTAAAAGGGTTGACCTGGCTAAAAAATAATAAATCTGCATTGAAATTTTAATTACAAGCCTAGATTATCGAAATTATAGTAGGGTGAGCTGGCCACGCCACTAAAGGAGGCCCCATTTTTGTATCCCAAGGCCACACGCCTCTCATTAAAGGGCCCAGATTTTTGAAATTAATGCCCAAATTTGTGAATTTCAAAGCTGACTTTATGTAAATTCTCAATGTTATTGCCCAAATTTTGATTTTTTTTGTCTTGATTTTTAATAAAGGGCCAGGTCTTCGATTTTAATACATAGAATTTTAAGATTTCAATGCAAACCATTGGATTTATTGGCCCAGATTTTCGAAATTAAAAGGCCAAATTTTGCAATTTATTTGCCAAGATTGTATTTTTATTGCATAAATTGATTTTTATTAGCCCAGATTTTAATTCTAAAACTCAATCTTTCAAAATTCATTGCATGGATTTTTAAATTAAAGCTCAATCTTTTGAATTGCCTACCCAAGATTTTCGAAATTAAATAAAGGTGATAGGTCTAGTTTTGTCTCAAATCTCTGTTTGGCAAATCAGAAAAAAAATTTAGTTTCTTGGCCATTCAAACCTTTTCATTTTATCTCCACTTCAACACCCAAATTATTTGCAAGGTTCTCAAAAGACCAAAACACAATTAAAATCAAAAATCATAAGACAAGCTCTTCGATCTCAATAATTTTCAAAAAAAACCATCTAAGTCCAAAATACTTGCAAAGGCCTCCGGATATCGGGATCTAGAGAAAACAATGCCAAGGCTTGTTCTAAAATGGGGTTCCCCAAATTCTTTGGGGCGATGATGTGAGACCTTTCAACAAAAAAAAGATCATGGAGGGTTACCGGTATCAGAAACATCTTAAGGAAGCCAACGAGATCATAGCTTCTCTAGAAAATAGGCTGAGAAGATCTCTAGCCAAAAGAAAGCATCTGGCTATGCAGCAGAGTGACAGCAATGAAACTATTGATGAACTCTCTGGGCAGAGTGGATCAGATGAAGTTGAGGAGGCAGTCTCTGAGCTTATGGAGAAAAACAAGATCCTAACCAATCAGAACTCCAACCTAAAAAGGGAGCAGGAAGACAACGCTCTAAGGATGACTGAACTGATTGAAAAGAAGACGAAAGCTGAAGATGAAAGAAACACTGCAGTAAAGTCATTAATAGCCTTTGAGAGAGCAAGGAGTCTGGCAGAGGAAGTTGTGAGGGAGAGTGATCTGATTGTTCTGCAACTTCAAGAAGACATGCAGATTGTCACTCAAGAAAATGACAGCATGCAAAACAACTACCATGATAGAGATGACGCATTAAAGAGGCTGGCAATTGAACTGTATCAACTGAGAGAGCAAATGAAAGTTCTTGAAGAAAGAAATGAAACACTCAGAAGATACAATGAAAGCTCTGCCAAGCTTGATGAACAACTGAAAGCTGAGAGAAAGCATAAGGATCCCACAGGACTTGGCTTCACCAGTCAGAGTACCAAGGAAACCGGTGAGTTTTCTGGAGCCAAGACAAGCAAGAAGGAAAAGAAGAAGCCGCTGGCGCAAAAAGGTAAAAAGACTTTTAACACCTCTTGCAATCATTGTGGGAAACCAGGTCATAGAACAAATGACTGCAGAAATGCACCGGTAAGGCAAAATAACAGTTACTGCAAAAACTGTTGCAAGCATGGCCACAAGACCAATGAATGTTGGTCAAGCCCCACAAGTGTGTCTAGTGGAAGCAGGGGAAGCTTCAAGGGCTATTGCTACGCATGCAATAAGTTCGGACACAAAGCTGATGAATGCAGATCAAAGACTATGGTATTCAGATCCCCACCGAGACCGGTATTTCCCAAGAGAAACAAGAACCGAAGCACAATCAACTGTGCTAACTGTGGCATGCATAGTCACAATGACTCCTGGTGCAAATCACCTAACACTAGAATGGTGAACCCTTGGAAAGCTACCAGTATAGTCTATTACCACTGCAACAAAGTTGGACACCTAGCTAAGACTGCACGAACCGGTCAATGAACAAAAGGAAAGAATCGGTCAAACCAGTAGAGAAGACCTCATCCTCAAATGAGAAGATCAATAAGGAAGAGAAGACTGAGAAAACAATCAAGCAGATTTGGTTCAAAAAGGAATCAAAGAGCTCCACTAAGGAGAAGACACGAAAGATCACCATCGGCCGATGGTGATATCTCTTCAGCAAACTGAGCCTACGGGGCTTAGGGGGAACCGGTAGCTCGTTTACTATTCCTGGTAGGACTGGTGAGCAATCCACTCACTCAGCCAGGAAATTCAACCGAACAGGTAAGCAATGATCAACCGGGATATGCACAACTGAAAAAGCCGGAATACCGGTTGGCGAAAAAGAAAAGAAAGGTTAGTTAAGGCATTTAATGGTGTAGTCGTTGAACAAAGTTACTGTTTGGTAATTACCGTTATGCCCTAACTCTATAAAAGGAAAGGAGGATTACTCATTTACTTTTACTTTGCGATTTTGTGATTAACATTTTTTATGCTTGAGTAATATTCTCGTGCTTTGATCATCGATGTCTGTTAAACCGATCAAGCCGCTTTCTATTAACCGGTTGTTAGCAATGGCATCTTCATCATCTATTGCCAAGCTGATTCCTGCAAATCAAATCGACCGACCTTCCTCTTGTATCATAGCGACTCAAAACAGGGCGAATGACATGGATGGTGCATTATCAAGCGTGCCCGATGGTGTTTTCATGACGGAAGACGTGACCGCGTTCATTCACGCCAAGTAGGAAGAACTAGGAGACATACATCCAGAGTGAGTATCTCTCGCTATGTGAGGACGGAAAGCTTCCTAATAGATACGCGAAGCTGGTGTCGTCCGGTCTCATTACGGAGTCATCTATCCAACCATCTTCTGACCTGATTGGATTCGACTGGTTCTCAATCATGTGCATGATCCAGGGTTTTGGCTCCAAAAGGGTGCAGCTACACAAATCACAAAGGAGGATTTGCATCGAGTGACTAAGTATAGTCAGGAAGGGGAAGCACTAACCCTAAGAACAATCTCCAATGCAATTGTCACCAAGCTGACATAGTCTAAATACGATAGTCGACTTATGACAGTAAACGACATCGAAGATCAAGGGGTTCGATTCGAATCAGCGGTGATAGGGTATAAAATCTATCAGTCCAGCAATTTGAACAACATATTGGGAGGAGCTATTCATGCCACTCACCGGATAATGTATGACAACGCCAAGTACAATCTTTGCGAAATGCTCCGAGGTCAGGTATTTGAAAATATGAAGAAGCTCGGCATGGTTAAGAAGAAATTCATGAAGTACGGGACCCTACTGGTATGTCTCTACTTCTACTATCAAAATTTCTTCCCGGGAATTGGAAAGGTGACATGGGGAACCGATCGACCGGTCATGCATCAAATAAGTGAAATGGCCAACCAACTGGGAAACTAGTTCGGTAGAATAATGACTAAATATTTTGAGGCATTTCAACTGAGGATGCATGCAAGGGAGTGGGTGCCATCAACTATTATTGACTCATATAAGGATGATATATGTTTTCTGGTTTGCACCGATCACTGCATCATTCAAATAGTGGAACCGAGAACAGGATATGCTCCTGAGCTAGGTTATGAGATCACCACCAAGATTGCAAAAGCATATGCTGATGCCTTGACCGAAGCTAATCTAGATCTCACTGCCCACCGGTTTGGTACACTCGAAGAGATTCAAGAGAATTTGAAGAAGGCACCGATCAAAAATGTCTACACTAAAAGGACCCGCACACCAAAGACGAAACCGGTGACAGAACAACCCAAGGCTCAAAGGAAGAGAGTTCAACCGGTATCCAACACCCAAGGGGAAGAACAAGAAGAGACAGAAACCGAGGAAACAGTTCCTCTAGTCAGAAAGAGGACCTCTAGTAAACCGGTAAAGGAGGATCCACTGAGAAGGAGAAAGGCCACAATCGATGAATTTGTGGCAGGGTTGAAAGATACTGGTGGAATGAGTTCAGTGAACACAAGATATTAGTTTGCAAATGAAGAAGACAGATGAAAGATTGAAGAAGCAGTAGTGTATTGCATTCATAAGTTTAATCTGCATCGTATTGAACTTCACAAGGTTGTACCTGATGATCTACAAATTCTTGAAGCTAGATGGAAAGCTTCAATGGACAGAGAAAAGGAGCTGAGGATTCGAGCTCTGCTAGAGGTTCAGAACCACCTCACTCTGGAACAAGCCACTCAACAAACTGAACTGCATCAGCAAAATTTCCTGACAAAGAAGAGGATCAGTCGGATGCTTATAGGAGAAGTTGAAAAGGTTCATGAGGAAGGAGTAGCTATTTGGACCAAACTCCTTCAGACCCAAATACAAGCAGAAAAAGCACACCAAAGGATAACTGAGCCACCGGTCATTGATATCGGAAAAGGAAAAGGAGTTCTTGGAGCTGAAGCACCGGTCAAAGAAAGGAATCCTACAGAACCGGTAATTGTAGACATCACGGATGACAAAGGAAGTGAACCAACTCGTCCAATTGTTCTAATTTCTCCAGAAAAAGGTAAGACTCGCACCATGTCTATCAATGATATTGTTGATGAAGTGATGGATTTTGGTGAAGTAGAAAATGTTGCTAAGTGGTATAGTTTGTTAGACGAAGAAGATAAACAGGCTATAATAGTAGCTATAGTGGAAACTTTTATGGACTACAACAGAACTCCAAGGGACTATAAGACCAAGTTTCCCCCAGAATTAAATTCTAGGCTAATGACCAAATGGAGAACCGATCTAGGCACCAACACTAGAATCAATAAGGAGACATTATCTAAGGTTAGACCTGGTCTCAATGAAGAGAGAATCAAGCTTCTACTAGAAGAAGCATCAATGAACTTGGATACCAAGTGTAGAGTTGCCAAGATTCTCAACGGATATGAAAACGAAGTCTATAAAGAGACTTTAGATTTCTAGCAGCAGTATGACTTCAATGCTCTTGAAAGGACAGGTCCACAAGATCAAACTCAAATAGTACAAGCACCACCGGTTCAATTCACTACTCGTGAAGAACCTACAACCGATAAGGAAAATGTTCAAACAGAAGAGTTCACATCTGGTGAACAAGTAAATGTTGAACAGGTAGTCCCCTCAGTAGAACAAGAGCTGGGAAATGATATACCTATGGGAGAATTACATACAGCTGAAGAGAAGCACAAGGAAGAAGTCCCACTGAAAGAGCAACTCCCACAAGAAGAGGATGCACAACCAAAAATTGAAGTGCAACCAGAGGTGGAAGTACAAAATGAGGAAGAAGTACCAGTAGAAGAAAACCTACCAGAAGAAGAGGTTCAACCAGAAAATATAGCATTACCAGAACCAAGAGTTCAACCAGAAGAAGAACGTGAGATACTTGCTGCAGAACAACCGGTACAGGAACCAATCCAAAATGTACAAGCAGACATACCTAGCTTCTCCTCATCTAAAAGAAAGTTATCATTTGTTGAGGACAAAGAAGCCAAAAGGAGCAAGGCCACCAATATTGTGGTTGACATCAGCAAGATGTCAACAAGGCAGCTAAAGGAGCTGCCAAGAGGAAACAGGACATGGTCTTAACCACTGTCAAGAATATTATGTGCAACTTCGTACCTGATGCTGACATCGATGAAGATGAACTTGTTATAGATCAACTGGAAGTATTGGCACAAGCAATCGATGATGACCTGACAGATCCAGAGATTGTAGCAATAGATCATTATGAAAAGAAGAGAATAGAGATTCTCCATAAACAAGTTGAAGAAATAAAGGTGACTGTGACAACCAATTTGAGAATTCTTCAACAACAAATTCAAGTGGCAGGAAGTTTGATGACAAGAACTTCCAATTTTGAAACATTCTTGCAAGACTGACAGAGAAGTCAGTAAAGACTTCAGATGAAATAAGAACTTTGTCTTCTCAGTTTGAGATCAAGAATAAGTCTACAACAAACTTCAGCAGAGAAATGACAAGTCTTGCTCTCATTTTGAGAAAGACTTCTCAAGAGAAGACTAAGAGAATCCAAGACATCATTGGATTTCAATTGTTTATGGCCCCCACATTTGATGCAATGCAGCAAACTGCATCATCAGCTAAGAATTTGATCAAAGAACCGGACTACAAAACTGTGGAGGACATGGAGAACATTATTGTCTCTCTAAAAGCAACACAGAAGAACCTTGAACATGTAACCGGTCAATGGGCACCGTTTCTTCATTCAGCAAGGAATATTTATAAAGATATCTTCACAAAGCTACAATGTAAAAACACAAGTGAAGCTAAACCCTTTGTCCAATGGAGGAAAAAAGGGCAAAATAGAAGAAGAAATCGGAAGAAGGAAGAGATCAGAATAGAAGGGCAGAATGGTCAAAAGGTTAAGGACAGAATAGCTACAGAACAAAAGAGCTAAAGCATCTGGAATAGGGGAAGTGTGCCACCAAAGGAAAGAGAAAGGAAAGAGAAGTCTACACGACAAGGTATGAAATGTGATAAGTAAGTGAGTATGGTTTTGCCACCAATGACAAAGGGGAAGATTGTTAGCAATTTAAGTTGTCATTAGTGTAGACTAGTTGCAAACACCATTCCCACCAGTAAAGGTTCACCGGTAGTTCACTCACGTTACTTTAAAGGCACCGATAGACTAAACAGAGTGTATGCACCGATAGACTAAACAGAGGAGATGCACTGGTAGACCGAACTAAGTACATTGTACCAGTGTTATATTGCATACAGGGATGGACCAGGTATAAGAGTAATAACGGTCTAACTGCATAAAGATCCGCACCGGATTCTACGGAGCAATTGAGGATAAAACTGGAATATGTGAAGCATCCACCGTTTAGAACTGAAGTTAGTTTTCTAACATGACTTAGTTTTATTTCTACGCGGATGTTTCAAGGTAAACCCCAGATCAGAACACAAAGATTTTTTTTTGCTACTTGCATGATTTAATGTTGAAATTACAGCCTGGCGGTTCTATGAGTTAAGGGTTTCATTAAGATGAACTCTTGTATAAATACAGGTCATAGGATGCAAGAAAGGGTGTTGTTGATAGTTGTTGAATAGAGAGAGTGGAGAAGAGATATTTGCAGAGAGATTACAGTCACCAGAGGTAAAAGGAAAAGAGGCAGAAAAGATTCAACAGCCAGGCAAACCGGGGAAGAGATCAACAAGTATGATCTAATCAGACAATCAGTGTCAATTAAGATCATTGCTTTTATAAGGTGTGAAAGCATATTGAAATCTTTCAATCAGGGTGAACCCTAATCGGTTCTTTGTAAAAATCCTTTAATCGAGTAACATCTTTGTTGATGTTGAAAGTCCTCTAACCAGGCAACTCCTAACAGAGTTAAGATCTTAACCGATCTTCTATCAAATCCCTTAACCAGGCAACACCTTCACAAGTGCTTTGTAAGCTCCTAATAGGGCGTCTTTATTTCTGCAGAAGTGAAGTTGTGAGCTCTGTCTCACCGTGATTTTTCCTTCTAACCGAGGGTTTCCACGTATACATCATGTGTTGATCTATGTATTTCTATTTATGCTTGTGAATGATTGTTTACATTCTGCTTATCTTGGAAGAATATTTAAACAAGTGTTGAATTGTAATAGAAATAGTATTTACTGATTCACCGCCCCCTCTCAGTAACCGTTTAGGAATAAAAGAGGGACCATAAAAGACAGGGAGAATATGTCACATTATTGTTATCTTCTAGTATCGTAGTTGTGGAAACCTCATAGTAACTATTGTGGGCCATTCCTAGAGGTGTT
The DNA here is from genome assembly GCA_027943335.1 of Chamaecyparis obtusa. Taxonomy (NCBI): domain Eukaryota; kingdom Viridiplantae; phylum Streptophyta; class Pinopsida; order Cupressales; family Cupressaceae; genus Chamaecyparis; species Chamaecyparis obtusa. The sequence goes on along the minus strand of BSBK01009031.1, from coordinate 80,794 downwards.
AAGGAGTTTTGGTTGTGTGTGGAAGTATGCTTTGGTTGTATTGTTTGGGTTCTCAACTACTTCTGGAAGTTCATGGATATTACCATACAATGTTGCTCTGTCATATTGCCGCCATATCAACCCATCATTACAGACCTATCTCTTGGACATGAAGGAGCAACATAGCAATGAATTTATCACTTGATAGGAGAAGAAATGTGGTGTTGAGCCTCAAGTCAATGCTAGAGTATGTTGTTGAAGATTCATTTTAAGCTTTGAACTTGTTCCAGGTTTTTGTTTACTACACAAATTGTTGGTGAAATCTTTGTTTCTGTTGTTTCATTTTATATTGTTGTGTGAGAGCAGCTCATAGCTACATCTGAAATTTTTGGTAGCAAATTGCTATTCACATGGACTACTCGGCAAGAAGCTCAAAACTCGCGAGTTTCTTCCCTCAGCGAGTAGTAATGACTTTGACTCGCCAAAAATACTCACCGAATTTCTGGCGAAAACTCGCCGAGTTTTTGCAAAAAACTCGCTCTTCCCTCAGCGAGTAGTAATGACTTTGACTCGCAAAAAATACTCACCGAATTTTTGGCGAAAACTCGCCGAGTTTTTGCAAAAAACTCGCTGAGTTTTTGCAAAAAAACTCAATGAGTCCTTGTTTAAAAATCGGCCGCCTTTGCATAAAGGTAAAAAATGACACAAATGAATTTCATTTCATCATTTCTTGACTTGTATTTTGCTGAGAGGGCAAAAAACACTCTTCCAAACACTTACAAACTGATTTCCATCAATTTGAACCGGATTTGAGGCGGATTTGAAGCAAATTTGAGGTGGTTTTTGAAGAAAAATCAGATTCCCAGGTAGGTTTTCTGATTTTCTTTCTAAGTTTATCTCAAACATTTTATTTATTTTTTGTTGTATCTAGATTAATAGAAAATTATTCCTAAGTAGTCAAAAATGATTTTGAGTCATTGTAACAAGATATAACACTATTTTTGACAAGTTTTGTTGAATCTTTCACTATTTTTTTGAAGAATCTCCTGTTTTAAAAAAAATCAAACCCTAATAGTTTTTTTTTAATTTAGATTGTTTGTTAAATTGTTTAACTAAAATATTAATTGTCTCTTCACTTTGTATGTCTTAACAGTTAACCATTAATTTAGTATGGCAACTTCAAGTAATGATTAGCCACTAGATCCATACCCATCTAGATATATAGGCACCCATCCTAAAGATGCTAGAGATAGAACTTGAAGGTATGCCTATGAAGGACAGACCATGGGTCAATGATTTGCATTAAATGTGAAAAAGTAATTCATGGAGGAATAAATTGCCTCAAATACCACCTTGCAGGCATCGACAAGGATGCTAGGAAATATGCTAGAACCACAGAAGAAATAAAAAGAGACATGAAGGCCATACTTGTAGCTGGTGAAGACAAAAAATTGCAAAGGGAGAGGGCAAAACAAGCCATGAGAGCAGCCATAGTCGAATCTCAAGGTGCTTCAGTTGACATTGAAGAAGAAGCACTTCAGGGCATAGTGGGCTCTCATCGTGGCCCATGTATCTGCAAACTCAACACCACCTCAGACACCACTTCTGCTTCCTCTAGTAGATTACTTGTTGTATCACCATCAAGGACGCAGTCTATAGGTAGCCCAGGAACACAACTGGAGCACAACCATCATTAGAGGCCATTGGATCGAGTAGGGAGGCACATGAGAAAAAAACCATTGCATGTGCTGATTGTCGGTACTTCAACAACATCCCATCAAATGTGGTAGACAGTCTGTATTGGCTAAATTTGGTCATCGCATTGACAGTTTCAGGAAAAGGGTACAAGGCGCCTTCTCGCAAAGATTTGGGTGGGAGGTTAGTAAATAGTCCACTTGATTTCTTTTTTAATTGTTTTTCTTCTTTATTAAATCAAACTTGTGTACTAAGACCTAATTTCACTTTGTTCTTGTAGGTTGCTCACAAATGCAGCTAATAGGGAAAAAGTAGAGGACCAAAGAAAATAATGGAGAAAATATGGTTGCACCATTCTTTCCGATGGGTGGACAGATGGCAAAAACCGCACCATTATTAATTTTTTGGTTGCTTGCAAGGACAATGTGGTGCCTCCAATAAGGAGAAAAATGCAAAAACATTGGCTAGAATGTTGGAGCACACTGTCATGGAGGTGGAAGTAGTGAATGTGTTGAAAATCATCATAGATAATGCAGCAGCATATGTGGCAGCGGGAAGAATCCTCCAAGAGAGGCACCCCTCTTTTCTGGACACCTTGTACAACACATGTCCTTGACCTTCTTTTGGAGGACATAAGAAAACTTGATTGTGACTCCATTTGTGGAAGATGAAAGGAGGACCACAAAATATATTTACAATCACCCTTGAGTTCTACATTTGATGAGAGAGCACACTCAAGGGAGAGATTTGGTGAGATCCGGTGTCACAAGGTTTGCAACGATTTTCTTGACGTTACAAAGCATTCTTGGTGCATTGAATTCTTTGAAACAAATGTTTGTGAGTCAAGCATGGCTAGACTCACCTTATTCAAAGAAGGTTGAAGGAGAGGGTGTCACACGCATAGTCTTCGACAACCATTTTGCACAAAAGGCTGCAAAGATTGTGAAGGTAATTTCAAAACTTGAATTTTTAATTATTCTTGATTCAAGTCTCTGATTATTAATTTGTAACTTCATTAATTAATCTTTTGGTAATTTGTATTTTTCAATTGGTGTCTGAGCCCTTGGTTAAAGTTTTGCACTTGGTAGATGGGATCAAACCCCAATGGGATATATTTATGAGGTCATTGATAGGGTCAAGGAGTCTATAAAAAATTACAAGGGGATAGACTCAAATTTGATCCCATCTGGAAAATTATTGATAGGTGGAACAATCAACTCCACCAACCCATTCATGCAGCAAGGTACTTCCTCAACCTCTGTTTTAAGTTCAGGGATTCTTACTCAGATCCTAATGGAGAGGTCACGAAGGGCCTCACTACATGCATTCAGAGGATGACACCTGAGGTTGACGTGAGAGACCTTGTTGTGGCCAAAGTGCAAAATTATGAGGAAGCATGGGGTAAGCTATTCTCTTCAGAGCTGGCAAGGAGAGGGAGAACCACTCAAACCCCAGGCATAACATTTGTCATTTGGATTTTGGGGTCTAAAGTAATTGATAAATTGATCAAATATGTTTTCACTTTTTTTTTGCTTTCTAACTTTTCAAAATTTTATTTTGCAAATGCTTGGTTGGCAAAGTTGTATTCGATATACCCCAAACCTCAAAAAAATTGCCCTCAAAATCTTATGTCAACCTTGTAGTTCATCCAATTGTGAGCGCAATTGGAACTTGTTTAAGGCTATCGACACAAAGAAGAGGAACAAGTTAGCTCAAAAATGCCTCAATGACCTTGTCTTTGTGCAATATAATCTTCGGTTGCATATAGGGAAGGTACAGGAAGCCACTAGTACTTTTTCTATCAACCAAACTACCAGCTCAATCTGCATCTCTATATGGCACTATAACTTTTTAAGTTGAAGTCCTCACCTCTTGGGTATAATAAACCAAAATCCAAAGTGCCTTTTAAGTATTTGAATATCTTCTTCACTGCCTGCAGATCTGTTGCTAAAAGAGCAGCCTAAAACCTTGTTGTCATCCCAACTTCCTACATGATCTCAAGTCTTGAAGCTATCGTATAAAGAAAACTTTCAATCATTGATTTGAACAAAGTTTGGTTTGCATCAGGAGATTCATCATTCTCACTCAACGTACAACCTCTGATTGGCGTACGGACAAGATTGCAATTCTCCATTCTAAACCATTTCAACATTTCTTTAGCATACTTAGTATGTGAAATGAAAATTCCTTTATCAAATTGAGTAATTTGTAGTCCTATAAGAAAGACAATTCACCTAGAAGGGACATGTCAAATTCTTCTAGCACTTTTATAGCAAAGCCTTGACACATTCTACTATGCCTTCCTGCAAAGATAATATCATCGACATATACTATGAATATCCCCCCTCTATTTAGAGACAGGTTTCCTCCTTGTTGGGAGAGCAGTGGTTGCCGCTAAATGACGCTCCAAGGCCCCGGCTACAAGGGGGATTAATGAGATACAGGCATTACAAGTTCATAGTTGGAATTGTAATGGTTCAGTTTGGTCCTTGCCCTATCTCCTTTAGGATTTTTTGGATTCCTCAAACTTGCTCTTTCTCATAGAGACACGCGAGAGCCCACCAAGCCCCCTTCCCTCTATTGCAGGTTTTCACTAGATGTCAGCCTTCATGAATGAGACTAGGAGCTCTGGTGGGATTCGTGGGTCTAGTGGGGTTGCTTGACTTACGAGTGAGTGGCTCAGACGCCTAAGCTAGATTCATGTGGGTCTGAATATGTCGCACTGCCCCCATGTCAAAGTCATCTACTTCAAGGTTTGCTACTTTCCACCAGCATCTTCCCCCTACGCTATTCACAATGCACCTAATGGGGACTCCTTGGATTTATAAGACAGCATCACCCAGTTCTCTACAATTGGGGGACTTTAATGTCAGGACCCAGATTGAACAGTCTTCTACAGGGCTTCTACAGGTTATCAGATGATGCAAGTGGTCCCTTGACCAAGTACGGCAGACATCTTTTACAGCACAGTGAGTCTCTGGATTTGGTGGTTCTTAATGGGCTATCTTGTTTCCCTGGAACTTACTTCTTCACATGTAGACCTCACGGTTATGGTGCTAGCGTGGTGGACTATGCTCTCTCCACACATTGCTTCATCCCTTCCATTAGCCACTTCTCCATTACCTCCCTCCCCCTTGTTGGCCATGTTCTGCTCCGCCTCTCCATCCCCTGCACCTACTCTGTCTCCCTCCACCCCCACTACCCCCCACCCCTCCCTCCTTGCACCGTTGTTCACTTCGACGAGGGTGATCCAGAAATTTTCACCCACCATCTCAAACAACTTTCCTCGGATCCCCTCTTCTCCACTTTGGGGTACGTCACCACCAAGTTCTCTTGTCTATCCACAGCCATCTAGGAGGTCGCCTTATCTTCCTTCCCTCATTTCCCCACTCCCAGTTCCCCTACCCAGATCCAAGAACACATGCCCTATGAACAAATGGTATGATAAAGACTGTAAGGCCTCTCATCAAACCCTATGGTCAACTTTCAGGCTCCACCACCCTTCCTACACCTCCCTGAAGGCCTTCTACCACCATCTCCATCACAAGAAACGCCTTTTCATTTCCCAATGAAATCGTATCCTTCGGGCCTCCCTCTACTGCTCCCCCAAGTCCTTATGGCATACCTTCTTCCCCTGTCACACCTACCTTCCCTCTATGCTTGATCACAACTTACTGATCTCCCATACCTCTGCGCTCTATGATATCTCAGGTCAGCACCGCATCTAGGTCACTCCCCCCCCCCCTCATTGTCACCTCTTCACATACACCACCATCAGAGAGGCTATCTAAACCATGAGTTCTAGCAAGGTGGCGGACGAGGAGGGTTTCCAATCCAAGTTCTTCAAACTCAGCTTCACAGTTCTACTTAGTTGATCTCTTCAACCATGTTGTTCGCACGGGTTTCCCTTCTTCCTCGCATCACATTATCCATCTAATCCACAAGGCGGGCCCTGCTTCAAACCCCAATAATTACAACACCAACATGGTTGGGCACACCTTCGCTAAGTTGTTTGCCACGGCTCTCCATATTATTCATTCGAGAGAGTTGGATCACCGTCACATCTTAGCCAAGGGACACACTGGTTTCAGACCTAACTACCAAACTATGGATCATATACTGACGCTGAGGCATTATCGAGGAGGTGCACCTTCACTCCTCGAATGTGTACAGCTAGTTTGTGGACTTTCACAAAGCCTTTGATTCGATCCCTAAGACGAACCTTTATCAAAGGCTTCAAGATATTGGCACTTCAAAGACTCTTCTCGCAGCTATCATGAGACTCTACGAGATGGTTTTGGGTCGTCTTAAGACCCCCTCGGGATTCTCGAGCTTCATCAGGAGCACTATTGGGGTTAAGCAGGGCTGCCCCTTATCGCCTACTCTCTTTGGTATCTACATTGACGAGTTTTAAGAGGTTTCTTCAGGACCATACTCTTCCGGGAGATAGTTGCCTTCTTCACCAAGTTTTGATCTCTATTCTACTATTTTCAGATGATGTTGTTCTTTTGGCCTCCTCCTTGGAGGGTTTGTAGAGACAGTTGAATGGTCTTCCGTCCTTTTGTGATCTATGACACTTGACTACTAATTTCACGAAGACCAATGTGACGGTCTTCCATGCTCTTAAGACTTCTCACCTCCACTTCTTCAGAGTCTTGGAAGTCGAGATTTCAATTGCATACACTTATCTAGGGGTCAAGTTCTTTAACCTTGGCTTTACTATGAGACCCGCTCTTCAGCCACAGATAAATAAGGGGTACGGTTCGTTAGCCCTTCTCAAGCGTCAGTGTTTTAGGCACCATTTCCAGGATACTTTATCCAAGTTGATACTTATGGATACACTTATTAAACCTACAGTTCTCTATGGTTCAGTGGTGTGGGGTCCTTTATTGTTGGATTCTAATTGGGCTTCTGCTAAGCAAGTTCAAATTATCCTCCTTTAGAGCATCATCCAGTGCAAGCAATCATCCTGCACAACATTATTCTTGCAGAGTTTGGGTCCCATCCCTTTAGGCTTGAGGCCATCTTTGATCTGGTTTAGTACCTTCACCACCTTCGAGGCTTTTTCGATTCAAGTGATGGGCATCATAGGTATCCTTATCTTGCCTATTATTCTTCAACTTCCATCACTACTTCTATTGTCTCATCTGGTAGGGCTCGCGGTTGGTTTGTTGAGGCTTCGGCCCTTCTTGGCTCCATTGGGATTGAGATAGACCGCCTCCCTCCCTTCCAATATTCTCTTGATGCCCCTCCCCATCTTCTTCCTCCCGGACAAGAGCTGAATAGGCACATCAAAGATGACATATACAGGCAATTTATTCACACCATTTGGGTCAACCCCTACTGGGGTCTTTTCCCTAAGATGGCGTTTTATGCGGAGAACTTTCTAGAGTTGAAGGACGGACACATTGTCCGCCCTTCCTACTTATCCTACCATTAGTCACATTCCCTGCAGATCCCTCTTGGATCTTTCAAAGCAAGCTCTCATCGGCTTCAATGCGAGACTAACCACCATATTGATAGAGTATACAAGGTTTGTCAACTTTGCAATATCGGGGAGCTGGAGTCAGAGGAGCACTTCATATTTTGCTACCCTTTATACTACAAGATCAGAGATAGATTCTACTGCCTCTTTAGGGAAGTGCAGTCGCTCCCCACCTTCAAATTTACAGACCAGAGGTGTCTTGCACTTTATCTCCAAGAAGCCGCTAGGCTAAGGAACCACACACTCCGGATCCAGAATCCTATGACACCCCAACCTTGTCATCTCATCACTTCCTTCTTTGTAGGGCCTCACACAGCACGTGGCACAAAGCATCACCTTGGCTCTGTCCCTTGTTCCAAATCTGTGAAGCCCAGGACAAGCTCCTATTAGGAACAACCTTTCTCTTCCAAGACCACTCTAAAGCGTGTTAAGATTTTGGCTGATCCTATTGCTACCTTATGGGACTAGGATTTTTCAAGAATGATGTAGATCCAAATCTCTATTTTAAGGTAATTAAAGGTGATATGTTAAAACTAATCTATATGTTAATGACCTGCTAATAACGGGAGAAGATCGCCTCATTAGTCAATGTAAGGATCTGGCCTCAAAATTTGATATGAAAGACTTGGGCATTTTACATTACTTCCTTGGGTTAGAAGTCTGGCAAAAATCAAATGGTATCATTTTAAATTAAGGGAAGTATACTATTAATATTCTAAAGAGATTTGGGATATTGGATTGTAGACCCATGTCTACACCTATGGAAACCAACTTACACAAATTGAAGGAAGAAGTAGCAGAGTCAAAATTTGCAGATCCTACTCTCTATAGACAATTAATTAGATCCTTGATGTACTTGGTTAACACTAGACCGGACATTTGCTATGCAGTAAATGTTCTAAGCCAGTTTATGTGTTAACCAAAAAAAATCCACCTTGTTGTTGCAAAGCATATATTGAGATACCTTCAAGGTACTATTGGATATGGTTTTAAATACAAAAATGTCAACCTAGATCTACATGGATACTTTGATTCAGATTGGGTTGGAAGTGTAACCGATTGGAAAAGCACATCAGGATGTTGCTTCAGTTTAGGATCGGCTACGATCTCTTGGATCAGCAGGAAACAATCTTCAATGGCACAAAGCTCAACAGAAGCCAAATATATTACAACCTCTATGGGAGCAAGAGAAGCAATATGGATCCAAAAATTGCTTGTGGGATTATTTGGTGAGCCCCTGAATCTTACTATTATCCACTGTGACAATCAAAGTTGTATTAAACTTTCAATGAATCCAGTATTCCATGATAGATCAAAGCATATAGAGATTCCTTACCACTATGTGAGAGACATGGTAGAAAGGAATGTGATCCAGTTGGAATATATTAGCACAAGCGATCAAACAGCATACATTCTCACCAAGCCTCTCTCTAGAGTTAAAGTAGAATACTTAAGGAAGAAACTTGGTATGGTTGAAATATAAATTATTCTTGAGAATGAGATTCAAATTGTTTATTTGTACTAATATATTTAAAGATGTTTAATGTGTAAACTCTTTTGTCATCCATGTACATTATTGAAAGGTGACAATCTTTCTGATAATGAACACTTGTATTTGACATTGAAAGGTGACGACTTTACAATGATTAGTTTCACTATCATGATGGATATCATGTGACTTGATATCCGTAGATATATCATGATAGCATCTCTTGGACATATTGATAGATATCATGAGACCTGATATCAGTTGAAGATCATTATGATCCCTATGAGATAATCATGGTGGATATGTCATGATTTATTATGGTAGACATTATGAGACTTGATGTCAGTGCACATACCATAATGAAGATGTGTTATGAAGAATGTTATGTGACTTGACACTCTTAGAAGCGTATCATATCTTCTGATATCACGAGTAAGGTGATATCACATATACTTGGTTAGCTTTATCTTCCCTAGCTAAGAGGGAGTGTTGAAATATGGTAGCTTCAGTCAGATATAGAAATGATGATCGATTTAATAATATGTGTGTGTATATATATAAAGTGATAGAATCTACTAAATATACCAAGTATATTATCAGTCTGCATTTAGAGGTTATTACTTGCAGATTATCGGCATTTCATGTTTCATATAGGATCCCGATTGAGCATCATTATCGGTGATCACTTCCAGATTAGATATTTATTTGTGCAAAGATAAATAACAGATCGGACTTCATAAGCATTTATGTTTTACTAAGTAACAAACCCAATTAGAGATCAGGAATTTAGTTAATATGAAAAGGCACGATTCATGAGCGGACATGCCTCCACTTTGTGGAGACATGTCCGCTCATGAGGCATGTCTCCTCAACAAGTATATAATACAGATCCAATCCACAAATGAAGACATTGAAATCAATAAATGTTCCGAACTTGTGGATCAGATATCAGTTAAGAAAGATTCAGACTTGTAAATTCATTATCAGTATTTATCAATATTGATTCGGCATCAACTTCATATTTATCAAGTTCAATTTTCTGGTTATAATCTGCAAGAAACGACATTGAGTGTAAGATTCATTTTCTGAAATTGAAAAGACATAGATAGATCAAATCTGTAAGAAGAAATTTAATCAAACTCAACAATATCTAACTGAAAATCTATCAATATGTCATGCCCCCAGCTATTGTCATGCCCCACAATGAAGGTGTGGCTTAAACAAACTAAATTGTGGCCCTCACAAACTAAATTGCAGCCTTAAATAGCAATTAGCCTTGGGATAAAAAATAAATGACAAGGGCCGCCTGACTTTATGTATTTTGCTAATGGTGACCTCCATTATAGAGCACCCAGCTTTGCGCAAGGGATATAATTATACAACTTGCTAGCTGGCCTGTTTAGGAAGGTTGCAACTTTTGATGAAAAGGTGTTATTTTGAAAGGTATAAATAAGAGGCATTTGTGGAACATTCAAGCATTTGTCCATGACATATTATTCCTATTCGAGGAGCAGATTTACATCAGAAAGAGAAAGGGGGAGCAGATTAAAAAATTGAGAGAGACATAATAGATATTTAGATCATCAATTGAACTAAGGAAAACAGGGATGTGGAAAAAACAAGAAGGATGCATCAATTATAACAGCATGAAGGATGCACCGATTATAGGTTCATGATAGTAATTATGAAAAGAGCAGCAATCTGATAATTTGACCCTTGCAGTTGAGTATTATTTATAAATACAATTAAGCTGATAAACAAAGGGTAACTAAAGGATGCAACTATGTGAACCAAAGGACAGCGATTGAAGAGGCATGTCTATTGCCTAAGAAGCGACACACCAAGAGACGTTCCCTCTTATAAAAGGCATTAACATATTAAATGGAGAAGACACAAAAGCATCCAGGACCTCACATCAGCGATCAAGAAAATCAATTCAATTAGCAATTAGTGCTCATAAAGGACAGATCTGTTCCTGAGATATCAGCAATCAGTCACACAGATCAATCAGATCAGAAGTTCCTATTTATTGCAGGCACTAGCATTCTTGTGCAATTGTGGTATGCATGAGATGTATGCTTAGTATGCATGACGAAGATGTTATCTAACATATTATTTCTTATGTGAATTGCTTAGCTTTCTAGATTTTTAATTTATTCATTTATCCTCCTAAGGAAACAATCAAACAAGGTAAGGTTAGGAAAGGAATGCAAGGAGGGAGAAACTGTTATGAGGTCCTCTTCTAAGTATGACACCTCATGGTCGTGACAGATTGTCCTATGAGGCCAAGAGGGTGTAAGGAATGCCCTGCCCTTGGGCTTAGAAGGAAAGGACACTCCGGACACCCTATTGTAATTTCCTCAAGCCTATACCTCAGTTGACTATTATGTTAAGGGATTCTAATCATAAGGACGATAAGGGTGGCAATGCAAGAGCATAACGGCTATGGAATTCCTCACTAGGTACAACCCCTCATATGGATGGCAAAGAGCCACATGATGGCCAAGAGGGATAACATCCACTCTTTGGCCTAGGGTAGAGGATTGCTTGTATATGGATTCCTCACTAGGTGCATCCTCTCATATGGATGGAAAAGAGACACATGATGGCCAAGAGGGATAACATCCTGCTCTTGGGCCTAGGGTTGAGGATTGATATAGATTCCACACTATGTACATCCCCTCATATGGATGGCAAAGAGCCACATGATGGCCAAGAGGCACAACATCCCCTCTTGGGCCTAGGGTAGAGGATTGATTGGATATCGATTCTTCACTAGGTACACCCCTTTATATGGATGGCAAAGAGCCACATGATGGCCAAGAGGGATAACATCCACTCTTAGGCCTACAGCAGAGGATTGATTGGATATGGATTCCTCACTAGGTATACCCCCTCATATGGATGTCAATGAGCCACATGATGGCTAAGAGGGATAGCATCCACTCTTGGGCCTAGGGTAGAGAATTTATTGGATGTGGATTCCTCACCAGGTACACCCCCTAATATGGATGGCAAGAGCCACGTGATGGTCAAGAGGGATGGCATCCACTCTTAGGCCTAGGGTAGAGGATTGTTTAAGGCACCCTAATATGCCCCTTATCCTAGCTCTCCTATGGTTGAATCACATCAATAAATTAAATATATCTTATGATTAAATTAATGTTCCTAACCCTAGTTGAAATGATCTATGATTTTAATGTCTCTACTAAGGAAGATCTATTTTGTGGATAATGTTTCAATGATTTCCTAACATATTGCAGGACCTAAACTACGTACATGATGTTACTAATTCTATTCTACTTCTTGTTCTACTTGGAATTTGTGATTTAGGGCAAAAACTAGGGCATTTCCAAGGGGGGACATTACAGCTATCCCCAAAATCCAAGGAAATTTTGTCCCTCAAATGAATTCATGCATCCCAAAAACATGAAGAAACATGAAAATCATTAATTGTCAACAAACCACACTCAGAGTAAATATGCAATGTAGGTAGGTTCAAACATTCAACGTCTAGAAAAAGCAAGATATGTAGATGCGCCTAGGTGGCCTACAAACTATTGACTTGTTTCTAGAGTGATTTGCTTCACTGTTGATAGCTCCGATTTACTAAAAATATATCTCTTCTTCCTGTAATAAGATAAAATAACATTATAAGACTCAAACAATTGTTCTGAATAAGTACCAAAAAACTTATATTTTATACGAATATAAATGAGGATAAATGTCATTCATGTAATGAGTACTCATGAGATGATCTTGAGATGGCTAAATAAAACATGCGTCAAGTTCTGCAAAAATTAAAAAAGAATAATTAAAAATGCCTGTGAAAACATTCACTTAACATAAAAAAACATGTAACACTGTATTTTCTATAGGTTACAACTAATAAGAACAGATTATAGCTTTGAAGTTTGAACATTACATTTTCCTTTCAAATTAAGACAGACAAAGGTTTGACAATCAGTTCTTTTCAATCCACTGTATCTTTCATCATTCCATCTGACCAATTTGTACATTTGTTTCATGATAATTGCATTAGCATATGCATAGAAAACCATCAAAATTTTCAGATACTCATACTCAGTACACAATGTTTAATATTCTTGGGATTGGCTTATAACATTATACATTGTTCAGGTGAGGAAATATCTTACCTTGACAGAACGCACCTGGAGCAAGAGAGGAAATGCAACACAAGCCAAAGACAAGCACAAATAATTTAGAAATAGGAATATGCCAAAAGATATAAATAAGAGCAATAACTCACATCATTAAGTCTATGACAATCACTGATCTAAAGCCTTGATCCTATTTCATAGTTTTTATCCTTTTTCAAAAATTGAAACCTCGTTGCCTTAGAGAAATCCAAGCACCAACAACCTGTTACTTTCTATATAGTACTTTTGAGTACTGACCTGGCAAATCAAACAAACTTGGAAAGGTTAAAACAGATTATTTTAATAAGATTCAAAGTTCACTGACTATAAGCTTTTTATTCCATTTGTCCCTACCTTCGTTCTAACTGAAAGTGGATTTGCCACCACAAATTTGAAAAACTGAGGTAGATGCTTGCGCTCTCCATCTGCATCAATATACACAGCCATGCAAACTAGCCTGGGGCATTCAAAAAAATAAAACTTTCAAATAACCTTTATTTTCAGTTATCCATAAAATGATGAAAGTAATTAGATTTTACTCAAAATCAAAGCAAAAGAAGAAGATAATCCCTTGGGTCCATGCCAAAAAGGTATCATGTAGTTTGGCAACTATATCATATCTTTTCTCCTAACGTGCTGGAAAATATTTCATCAAGTAAAGATGCTGGTAGAACATTTAATACATATAGGTTAAGTCAAAGTCTCATTACACTGGAACATACTAGAGTGAAAAACATATCCCCCCTCCACTGACCTAAAATAAGTTCAATAGCCAGCTTTAAAATTAGTGCTCAGAATGCACCAGAATAATTTAAAAGTTAAAATACAGGCCAAGTCTACAAACCCAGCCTTCCTGATGTTCTGCCTCACATCCCAGTTCTATTACCACTTTTATTGGCAGGTTTAAGCTGAAGAAATATTGGTATATGACTACATTCTTAAATATGTATAGTGGAATATAAAGGACTACTAATGCTAGAGTTTGGACTTTATGGATGACCATTATATTGCCTCAAATCTGCAACTATGCTAAAAGAAATGATGAGAGAATCCAACATTCTACATTGTTCGGCATTTTGCAGAGCATTTTCTGCCATTTAATTTACTGGGTCAAATATCACCCAATATACAAATCAAGTGCAAAGAGGTTGTGGAATTATAGAGCCTCCATGTATGATGGCAACTATGAGTTGGCTACCCAAGTCCTCAAAGATGATAGAAGTCTTATTTGATACCAGTTTTCAAGGAGGAATTTCCAATTGCCTCAAATTCTACCTTGCCCATATAACTCAATATGAGGTTTCTTTGTACAATGTTGAGCCTGTTAATATTGTTGTTTCACCAAGGTCTAAATTGTTCCATAAGGTAATCATTTTATTTTAAGTCTTTAGGGGGTAGTAAATCATGATTAGTCTTAAATCTTGATTCATAAAGACACGAGTCACTAGCAAAAGGTCATAGGTACCAAAAGGCTCAAAACAAACACTCAAGCTGCCCCAAATCTCACACCATTTTAGAAGAAAAAGATTAAAACCTTTTTGTTTTTGAGAAATTCTAGGTTTTGTAGATATTGCAATTTTTTGCCTCCATGTTTGGCCTGGAAGCAGCACCTGGTTACTCTATTTTTTGCCCATGTTGCGGGACATGAAGGTTGACCACATTACAATGGCATTGAGGAGGTTTCAAGGTTCCATTTATGCATTACACAGGTTGTAGAAAGAAGAGATGAATGCATGGCATATTTTAGGAAAGCAAGAGGATTTCCAGGAGTTCAGGAGTTGATTCATACTTCCTCCATGCACTCAAAGCTCCAAAAGATGCAGGTTCTAAATGGTGTGCGCCTTACACCTGTAGACCTATCAGTCATATGAAGCTCTATTAAAACTTTGTTATCTTTAGCAAGGACGTTTAAGGTCTTTTGAAAACATATGGGGTTTCAGAGATGATTTAAAATCCATAGATCCATACAGACTCACCCAGAGGAAGCATTGTCATGAGCATTGGTTCACAGTCCAGAGGAGTAGAACTTTGAAGAGTGTGATGAGTTTTAGGGACAGTGGTGGTGAGATATCTGTCATAACAAGCCTCTAGCTCTTTTTGCTGCAAAGAAGAGAGAATACAGTGGTTTCACCGTGAAAGAGAGCAGTGAAGCACTATTGGACAGAGCATAGATGTCAATGTACTCTATGACAGTGTGAAAACAGTGTCTGGCAGGGTGTTGATAGTGATACAGAGCAGTGATCAAGAATGAATGCTAAAATGACAGTTTACAGGCATGAAGTTAAACCTGTGATTACTACCGCTAGTACTCATAGGAAACTTGTATTAGGAACTTACACACCTGTAGCTAATGATGTCAAATCATAGAGCTATAACGTCAACCCAAAATACCAAAGCTTATTCAACACCTTCAGTAGATAGTGTACAGTGTTCATCATGCACTTATCATAGTAAGCTTTAAAGATCAATGAATAAATAAAAAGAGAGCTCTAGGAACATTCAAGGGCACAATGTCTAGAAAGAGTCATGAAGAATAATCCTCACTAAACCGTATGACAGTGAGAGGGTAAGTGTTTTCAATGACAGTGGCACGTTATGACAGAAAGAGTGAATATGTTAAATACTAAAATGTGATAAAGTTTTCGTTGCTTGTGAGGGACAATGAGCATTGAACAAGCCACAGTGTGATTCAGAGACAATCCTTCGTAATCACACAACAGTGCTATCAAGTGACATAATGGCCATGACTGGTTTTCAAGTATCAAACCACAAATGACAGTTCATGAACAAAGACAGTCATCACTGTTACAAGGAAACTAAGTATGGTAAAGATAACCTACAGCCTACACCGAGAAAGCCAAATGATTAAGCTACAGTTCAGCAAGCAAAATGTCAAGGAACATGGTCCAAGGCAAGGTATTTCCAGAGATCTTGCATGACAGTGTAAAGGACAGTAAGGTAGTTTGTTATCTTATCATTAACTATCTTTTCAACTTGTGCATATCACTATGTAAAATGACATATTGGGCAGTGGTCTTCAAACTATAGCCTAGTGACTAAGAGACAGCCTATGGATATGAAAGCAGACTGTGAACACTGTCATGGACAGTATCTCAGGGGCAGTATAATAGCTAGAAAATCATTAAAAGGGATGACCTAACATGTATAACATCAAGTGGTCTTAAAGCTAGGGGCACCCAAATGAAACATGACAATGACAGTCTAAACACCCACTAAGAGTAACAGTGGCATATGATTTCAAGAGGGCAGTGAACTATTATTGGACAGTCCTAGTAAGAGAGTCTAGAGACAAGAGGCAGTGCAACCACAGGCTTGTCATGACAGCACTGTGATCATGGGAAAAGGGCGGAGATATTAGTTCCAATGACAATAATTCTGAGATGACAGTGTTTTGAAGAATTTGCATGGCAGTTCATGGCAAGAATGACAGGCTACAAGTAGAGGCAGTGAATGAAAGTTCTATGATGACAGTGACGAAAGATAAAAAGGGGGTATAGAAAAGGCATAGGCTTGAAAAGGAGGCCAGTCTATGACCACAAAAGTACAATCTCAGTGATAGTATGACAGTGGAATATTGGCAGTGATGTAGACAGTCCAAAGAGAACACCTCACAGACCTACTGAGGACAGTCATCATCAAAGGCAGTAAAAAATGAGTATCACAGTCAATGAATATGTGACAGTGCTTCCCCTTACATTCATCACAGTAAGCTTCAACATAAATGACAATCCCAGTATGATGGCAGTTCATGATAGCAGTATGATAACCTTGGTGATAGTAAGTCATTTAAATCACAGTGCCTAGGAGGAAATAACATTCTATTCAATGTTGAGGAAACATTTAAGGTCTTATCCAATGCCACAAGAGACTTTCCCTCTTCAGACTCATTCAAAATGTCCTTTTTGCAAGGCATTTTTGAGGCAACTTAGAAGTTGGAGAGATACAAAGGAGCAGTTGGAGGCATTTAAGACACCTGTGCAACAGTTCACAACTTTTTGCAAGCATCTAGGTGGCTGAAGAGCAGATATAGGAGCAAGAAAAGCAGAAAGAGGTTGAGAAAGTCAAGAACCTTCTTCCATCTACGCCTACTTGGAGCTTTCAATGGAGTCAAAAGAGGAAATTAGTTTCCAAGAACCCAAGTGCAGGTCAAACTACCAGGTCAAAGCAAATATCTTTAATTGTTTTTAGAAACATGTCCTATATTATCTCCTATTGCTGGATAGAAAAAAAGGATACCTAGGTCAGCTAGTATTCAGTTCTTTCTAGCATTCGCTAAGTATTGTAACGCAATCTTCAAAAATACAGCATTGTAAAAGCTTGATTCAAGACAATATAGTATTATTCACAGATTTGTACTCATCTTTTGTACCTTTAATCAATGAAATGACTATTTTTACTTTCTGAGGAGCTGTCTATTATGTGAATTTCAGAAAATGGTTGATGTGATCCTGTAATAATATATTTTTATCCTAATTTTTGGGTCCCATTTTCATCACTGTTATGCAGAAATATATGTTTCAGGTCATGACTTGTATTTATCTAGTTGTACAAGGATTTAGTTTTGAGAATGCTGTAATTTAGACCTCTAAAAGACATTTTTAACTCCTCCCAAATGCTGGCTTGGATTTGAATCTTGTTATGAAAATTCGATGCAAGTCACATTAAAATCTTGAATTATGTTTGCTGTAGTTTAGCTTATTGAATACAGTGAGTAATCAACAAACAAGAATCGTAAAACATCAGGTGTGTCACCTCCTATTAGGCTTTTGAGTTTGTTTTGTGTCATTTTCTGCCCTTTTCCCTTTAAACAGCAGTGGGATAGATTAAATTCAGCTCCACAAAGACTATCAAATAGAGAAGCAGCTCTATAACTGGAGGTTTGTGTTGACATATTTAAGTTGTCATTGGTTAAGTCAGAGGCAAACATCAATCCCACTGGAGCACCGGTAGACTAATCTAACACCGGTACTCTTTAGTATGCACCGGTAGACCAAACAGAGTGTTTTCAACTGGTCTTATTGAGACATACAGGGAAGGTATGACCAACCGGGTACAAGGTTATTACCGGTTGAGTGCATGATAATCCAAACCGGATTATGCGGAGCAGTCTTAGTTAAAACCAAATTATACGGAGCATTCACTATTGAAACTGAAGTTAGCTTTTTAACTGGAGTTAGCTTTATTTCTACGGGTGTTTCAAGGTAAACTCAAGATCATTTTGCAAGCTTTTTGCATGCATGATCTATGGGTGAGTTTACAGCTTGGCGGAACTATGAGAAGTATTTTAATAAGATTAATTTCTTATAAATACAGATCAGAGAATACACAAGAGGTGTTGTTGAATGTTGAGAGCGTACAGAGTAGGAGAAGGAGAATCTTCTGAGAAGTGAAAGACAAAGAAGGGTTGAACAGCCAAGCAAAGCACAAGGGTAACAAGTATGATCTGATCAGACAAAAGGTGTCATAATAGATCATTGCTTTGAATTATAAAAGCAGATTCAAATCCCTCAATCAGGGTGAACCCTAACAAGTTCTTGTATAAATCTCTTCACTGAGTAACATCTTAATTGGTGTTGAAAGTCCTTTTACAAGGCAACTCCTAGCAGGGTCAAGATCCTAACAGGTCTTCTACCAAATCCCTTTACCGGGTAGCACTCTTACAAGTGCTTTGTAAGTCTTTAACAAGGCACCTTTATTACTGCAGCAATAAAGTTGTGGGTTCTGTCCCACCGTGGTTTTCTCCTTCTAACCGAGGGTTTCCACGTATATATGCTGTGTTGACCTGTGTATTTATGTTTCTGTTTATAAGTGTTGATTATATTATGTTAGTTCTACAAGAATATATATATAAGGTTAAATTGAAGTAGATTTACTGATTCACCCCCCCCCCCCTCTCATTAACCGATTAGGATTAACAATTGGTATCAGAGCATTTTGGTTCTCAAAAATATAAAGCTTAACCGCTTGAGTAAAAGATCATGGAGGGATACAGGTATCAAAAACAGCTTGAGGAAGCGAATGGCATAATTGTCTCTCTTGACAATAGACTAAGAAGGTCCCTTGCAAAAATAAAGGAGTTGGCTCTACAATTGAGTGGGAGCAATGAAACAATTGAGGAACTCTCTGGGCAAAGTGGATCTGATGAAGCAAAGGAGGCAGTCTCTGAAATCATTGAGGAAAAAAGGAAAGTTGAAGATGAAAGGAACAGTGCAGTGACATCACTGGCAACCTCTGAGAGAGCAAGAAATCTGATAGAAGATGCAGTAAGGGAAAGTGATCTTGTCGTTCTACAACTTCAAGAAGACATGCAGATAATAAGACAAGAAAATGCAAACATGCAAAAGAATTGGCATGATAAAGACAATGCATGCAAAAGGTTGGCCATTGAATTGTATCAACTAAAGGAACAAATGAAAGTTCTCGAAGAAAGAAATGAGACACTTAGAAGATACAATAAGAACTTAGAAAAGCTTGATGAGCAACCGAGAGCTCAAAGAAAGCACAAAGATCCCACTGGACTTGGGTTCACCGATCAAAGTAGCAAGGAAACCGGTGAGTCATCTGGAGTCAAGAAAGGCAAGATGGAAAAGAAGAAGAAATCAACGGAAGACAAAGGTAAGAAGACCTTCAAAACCTATTGCCATCACTATGGTAAACCAGGTCATACAACAAATGACTGCAAAAATGCACCAGTAAAACCAATTACTTCTAACAGTTTCTACAAGAACTGTTACAAGTGTGGCCATAAGACTTCTGAATGCAGGTCTGGTCCCAACAGTGTGTCAAGTTGGAGCAAGGGAAGCTTCAAAGGTTACTGCTACACATGCAACAAGTTTGGACACAAGGCTGATGAATGCAGATCTAAAACTATGGCATTCAGATCCCCACCGAGACTAATATTCCCTAAGAGGAATGTAAACCGGAGCACAACTAACTGTGCTAACTGTGGCATACATGGCCATAATAACTCCTGGTGTCATTCACCTAAGAATAGAAGGGTAAATCCATCGAGAGCAACCGGGATGACTTGTTACAACTGTAACAAGATCGGGCATCTGGCCAAGGAATGTAGGAACCGGGCAATGAACAAAAGAAGACCGGTCAAACCGGTGAATAAGACCTTGTCTCCCAACCAAAAGGGCAACAAGGGAAAAGAGACTGAAAAAGAAGTCAATAAGATTTGGTTCAAAAAGGAGTCGAATAACTCCACTGAGGAGAATACAGAAGGAAGATCATCATCTGCTAATGGTGATATCTCTTCAGCAAACTAAGCCTGGGGGCTTAGAGGGAACCGGGAGTCCGCCTACTGTTCCCGTTAGAACTAGTGAGCAATGAACTCACATAGTCAAAAAGTGAAACTGGAAGAAGTCACCAGTCTATCATGTGAACCGGACAGGTAAGTGCTGACATTTCAACCGAGGTTTGATCAACAGGTAAAAATATGAAAACCGATTGTCGAAGAAAATATTAGGTAAGGTAATTAATGTTATAGCCGTCAACAATAGTTACCATTTGGTAATTACCGTTATACCCTAAATCTATATAAGGGAAGGATGATTACTCATTTCACTTTACTTTGCGAATTGTGATCTTTTTTTTTATGATTGAGTAATCTTCTCTTGATTTGATTTACAGTCTTTGCTAAGTAATCTTTGTAAATCCGATCAAGAGTTCTTTGTGTAAACCGATCAAGATACGATGGCATCATCATCTTTTGTCGTCAATCTAATTCAATGGAATCAATTCGACAGACCTGTTTACGACATAATGTCATTGCAAAACAGAGAAAACGACATGATAGGTGTGCTATCATCAATGCCTGATGGACTTCTGTTGACTGAAGATGTTACCGGGTTTATAGCAAGAAGAATTGGTGAAACCTTCATCCAAAGTGATTATCTCTCACTCTGCCAAGATGGAAAGCTTCAGGATAAGTATGCGAAGCTTGTAACTTCAAGATTGATCAATGGGGTCAGGTATCCAACCGTGTTTCGACCGGATTGGATAAGATTGGTTCTAAATCACGTGCATGAACCAGGAATGTGGCTAGCGAAAGCGGCAGTCACATCGATCGCTAAGGAGGATCTACGAAGGGTTACTGGTTACAGCGACAAAGGGGGGACTCTTACCCTTAGAACCATTGCGAATGTTGTAGTCGCAAGGTTAACAAAGTTGAAGTCTGACAGTTGGTTGATGACTGTCAACGACATAGAGGACGAAGGCGTTTGGTTTGCATCTGCGGTGATAGGGAACAAAATCTATCAGACGAGCAACCTCAACAGTGTACCGGGCGGAGCTATACATGCCGCACACCAGATCATGCACGACAACGCACAGTATGATATTTGCACCATGCTGAGAGGACAAATTTTTGAAAATCTGAAAAAGCTAAGGCTTGTGAAGAAAAAGTTTCTAAAATATGGAACTCTACTAGTATGTTTGTTCTTTTATTATCAAAATTTCTTTCCGAGCGTAGGAAAAGTAACCTGGTCAGCAGATAAACCGGTTATGATTCAAATTGGAGAAATGGCGAACAAACTAGGAAATCACTTTACTAAAGTAATGACCGATTACTTTGAGGCCTTCCAGCTAAGAATGCATGCCAGGGAGAGAATTCCCTCGACTATCGTTGATTTATACAAGGATGAGGTGTGTTTTCTTGTCACCACCGATCACTGCATAATTCAGGCTGTGGAGCTAAGAACTAAGTACGCACGGGAGCTCGGTTATGAAGTCTCTACCAAGGTAGCTAAGGCTTATGCAGAAGCATTGCAAGAGAGTGATCTAGATCTCTCTTCATACCGGTTTGGAACCTATGAAGAAATTTTGGAAAATCTGAAGAAGTCTTCAGTAAAAGAACCTAAAAACGTATATGTGAAGAGGTCTCCCACACCGAAGAAGAAGAAGAAACCATTAACAGAAGAACCCAAGGTTCAAAAGAAAAGAGCACAACAAGTGTCCAACACCCTAAGGGAAGAACAGGAAGAAACTGAGACTGAAGAGACCGCCACTCTTCACAGAAAGAGAAAGACCGGAAAACCAGTGAAAGAGGATGCACCGAGAGGAAGGAAACCTACAATTGATGAATTTGTAAAAAGATTAAAAGAAACAGGTGGAATGGGATCAGTCAGAAGGAGGTATGAATTGGCTAAGGAAGAAGATAGGAGAAAAATAGAAGTTGTAGTTCATTGTATTCATAAGTTCAACCTTTCTCCTATTGAACTTCATAAGACCATACCTGACGATCTCCAGGAGATTCTAGAAGCAAGATGGAAAGCTTCGATTGAAAAAGAAAGAGAGCTGAGAATTAGGGCTCTGCTTGAAGTACAAAATCATCTAACTCTAGACGAGGCAACACAACAAGCAGACCTACACAAGCAAAGTTTCACGATAAGAAGGATAAGTCAGGTGCTTATTGGAGATGTGGACAAGGTACATGAAGAAGGTGTTGCTACTTGGACAAGTCTTCTTCAGTGCCAACACCAAGCAAAAGAGGAATGCCAAAAAACCACAAAGCCACTCGTGAAAGATATGGGGAAAGGAAAGGGTATATTGGGAGTTGAGACTTCGGTCAAGGGCAAACCTACAGTAGAACCGGTAATTGTTGACATAATTGGCTTAGTTGCCAGATTTGTGCCAACAAAGTCGGATCCGGGTCCGGATCCGGATTCACGCTGGGTACGTGACGGATTCGGGCAAGGTCCGTGCACGGGCCTGTGGATCCATCCGGATCCGTGGCTCGCGGATCCGGACGGATCCACAAGCCAGTGCATGGACCTTGCCCGGATCTGTCATGGACCCTGCCCGGATCCGTCATGGACCCGGGCGGATCCATGAGGATCTCATGCAAATCCTCAAGGACCCACGGCCTATGTAGGCATAAAACACCTAATATGTAATTTTATTTTTATTTTTTTCATGTAACCCTAAATTCACAGGAAGATTTATACAAATATAACATTTAAGTATAAGTTTGATTTATTTAATTTCTTATACTTTAATTTATATTTGTATAAATACCAGTTAAATACATTCCAGGATGTTTGAGATAGGTTTCAACTTCATAGGAGTTAAGATGCAAATTCTAGATTTTGGGGGTTTTCAAAAAATTCCACTTAGCCAAATTTCAGGATTCAACAAGCCTTCAACAGGGTTACCTCCCACAATCCATCATGGCTTTCTAAGGTCAAACTGAAGCTGGCAAAAGGATTCTCAAAGGGTTTTAACTCATTTTATCACAAATCACTTGGTTTTGACCCCATCTCTATGACAGACTTAACTTAGCTCTCGCCCAAATCCCAGTCAGACATAACTTCCCAATAGGCCAAAATCACTCAAACCTCATTTGCCGAACCTAGGGACTTGAAAACAGCCACCAACAAAGACTACCTAAGACCTAGTTATGAAGACTTTGACATTTGGCATTGATCAATGATCAAGAATCATAGATTCATAGTATGAAATGATTTAGTTTTAGAATTATGTATATTTCTCTTATATTTTTGGATATATAATGCATATATATATATATATATATATATATATATATTTATATATTTATATATATATATATATATATATATATATACTCATGAATCCTTACAAATCCAAAACAGGAAAAAAAAATTTCACGAATCCACGAACCGGATTCTCGAACCCGAATCCGTCCCCGAACCCGAATCGGCAACTAAGATAACTGGTGATAAAGCAGATGATTTAACTCCAACTCTACTGGCATCCCCAATAAAAGGTAAGGCTCGAACACTGACTGTAGATAACATTGTTGATGAAGTTATGGATTATGGCGAAGTGTCCAATGCAGTCAAATGGTTCAGTGTGTTAGTAGAAGAAGATAAGCAAAAAATAGAGGTTGCCCAGTTGGAAACTTTCTTAGATTTCAATAGAAGTCCTAGAGATTATAGGGCTAAATTTCCTCCAGAACTGAATCAAAGAATTATGGTTAAATGGAGAACAAGTCTGGCAGCCAACAATAGAATTGCAAAGGAAACGTTGACACGGGTAAAACCAGGTCTTAGTGAGGAAACAACCAAACTTCTAATGGAGGAAGTGTCAATGAATTTGGACACAAAGAACAAGGTCGCCAAGATAATCAATGGATATGAAAAGGATGTATATCAAGAAACACTTGAATTTTGGTAGACTTATGACTTCAGTCTCTGGAGACAACAGGTTCACAGGATGAACCTGAGAAAGTATTGGAACCACCGGCTCAATTCACTGCTCATGAACAAACCGGTGAGCAACAAGTTCCAACAAAAACGTTCACAACTAGTGAACAACAGAATCTGGGAGAACAAGTTCTACCAAAAGAACAAGTACTGGGAGACTCATCAGACAAGATGACTACTAAAAAAGGGACAAATGAGGAAGAAATTGTTGTGGATAAGCAACAGGCAGCTGAGGAACAGCACACAGAACCTCCACCGGAAGAGCAAGTACATCCTGAAGAGGAAGTTCATCTGGAAGAAGAAGCTCATCCACAAGAAGAAGTACGTGCAGAAGAAGAGGTACATCCGAAGGAAGAAGTTCAACCGGAAGGAGAAGTGCATCAGCAACAAGAGGTACAACAAGATGATATACCACAACAACAAGAAGTACCTATCAACACTGAACAGGAAAAGCCTGCAGAAGAACAACCAAAACGGGAGGAGAAACAGAAGGAACCAGTAAATGTTCCCAGCTCATCTTCATCAAAGAGGAAACTAACTTTTGCAACCGAAACTGAAGCTAAGAAAAGCAAAGTTAGTAAAACTGTGGTTGACATAAGCAAGATGTCAACTAGACAACTCAAAGAGCTCACTAAGAGGAAACAGGACATGGTCCTCTGTAGTGTAAGGAACATCTTGTACAATTTTGTATCGGATGTAGACAATGATGAAGATGAACCTGTTATTGATCAATTGGAAATATTGGCCCAAGCAATTGGAGAAGATGTCATTGATCCAGAGACAATAGCCATTGATCACTATGAGAAGAAGCGACTAGAAATTCTACACAAACAGGTTGAAGAGTTAAAGACAACTGTATCTACAAATACAAGAGTACTCCAACAACAGTTACAAGATGCAGGAAGTCTAATCACAAGGACTTCAAATTTTGAAGACTTTGTTCAGGATATCACTGAGAAGACATCCAAAACTTCAGAAGAAATAAGAGTTCTTTCATCCAAGTTCGATGTAAAGAACACATCTGCAACAGAATATAGCAAGGAAATGTCAAGCCTTGCTCTCATTCTGCGAAAGGCATCTGAAGAAAGAACAAAACGAATTCAAGATCTCATTGGATTCCAATTATTTCTTGCCCCTACAATTGATCTCATGCAAATGACTGCAACCGAGACAGAAAACTTGATCAAGGAACCGGACTACAAAACAGTAGAAGACATGGAAAACATAATTGTATCACTACAAGCAGCACAGAAAAACTTGAAGCATGTCACCGGTCTATGGAATCCATTTCTTCATTCAATGAAGAAAATGTATAAGGATATCTTCACAAAGTTACAGATATAAAACAAGACATTCAAGCTGTAACACCCCTTTGTCTTATGGAGGCAAAAAGGGGAAGAAGGTCAAGACTTAAAGAAGATCAGAATACCGGTCGATAAGCAGATATCGGAGGCGATACAGAGGAAGAAAGAAGAAGAAGAAGATATAGACAGCTGTGTTTACAGGGGAAGTCTACAAGACAGGGAATGTAAGGTGGTGTTTTGCCACCAATGCCAAAGGGGAAGATTGTTGACATGTTTAAGTTGTCATTGGTTAAGTCAGAGGCAAACATCAATCCCACTGGAGCACCAGTAGACTAATCTAACACTGGTACTCTTTAGTATGCACTGGTAGACCAAATAGAGTGTTTTCAACCGGTCTAATTGAGACATACAGGGGAGGTATGACCAACCGGGTACAAGGTTATTACCGGTTGAGTGCATGATAATCCGAACTAGATTATGCGGAGCAGTCTCAGTTAAAACCGGATTATACGGAGCATTCACAATTGAAATTGAAGTTAGCTTTTTAACTGGAGTTAGCTTTATTTCTACGGGTGTTTCAAGGTAAATCAAGATCATTTTGCAAACTTTTTGCATGCATGATCTATGGGTGAGTTTACAGCTTGGCAGAACTATGAGAAGTATTTTAATAAGATTAATTTCTTATAAATACAGGTTAGAGAATACACAAGAGGTGTGGTTGAATGTTGAGAGCGTACAGAGCAGGAGAAGGAGAATCTTCTGAGAAGTGAAAGACAGAGAAGGGTTGAACAGCCAAGCAGAGCACAAGGGTAACAGGTATGATCTGATCAGACAAAAGGTCTCATAATAGATCATTGCTTTGAATTGTAAGAGCAGATTCAAATCCCTCAATCGGGGTGAACCCTAACAGGTTCTTGTATAAATCCCTTCACTGGGTAACATCTTAATTGGTGTTGAAAGTTCGTTTACAAAGGTGACTCCTAATAGGGTCAAGATCCTAACAAGTCTTCTACCAAATCCTTTTACCCGGTAGCACTCTTACAAGTGTGTTGTAAGCCTTTAACAGGGCACCTTTATTGCTGCAGTAGTAGAGTTGTGGGTTATGTTCCACCGTGGTTTTCTCCTTCTAACTGAGGGTTTCCACGTATATATGTTGTGTTGACCTGTGTATTTCTATTTTTGTTTATGAGTGTTGATTATATTCTGTTAATTCTGCAAGAATATATATATAAGGTTAAATTGAAGTAGAAATTGTATTTACTGATTCACCCCCCCCCCCCCCTCTCTCTCGATAATCGATTAGGATTAACAGTTTGGAATTAATTCACAAGGTCCCACACCTTGAGATCATCCCAATGTTTCACCGAACAATTAAACTAGGTTCAAAAAGGGTGCATGTTATGGCAATAACAAAGCCAATGGCAGAAGCACAAAGAGATGGCAGCTCGTAATAACCCCCTAAGGTATATGCTCCGGACTTTTTTCAATTGATCCACATCTTCATGCAGCTGATTTCAATTTATCCAACAAATTATACTGAAAATTATAAAAAATCAGATTGAAATAGAGATTCTGAAATGAGATATGAATATTGCCTTTAAATCTTCAGTAGGGCAACAACAAAAAAAATATCCAATCATAGCCACGGAACCTACAATCAAATTGGATAACCAAAAATATGAATTTGAAGCACAAAGTAGGATGCCTAATCTATATCTCCAATAGACAACGGGTTTCCGTCCACTCCCTCCAAGCTCAAGGGTTTTCGTCCTCAAACCTATTGAAAGCCAAAGCTTCCCTGAATTCTCCAAAAGAACAATAACCAAACATAAAACAAGCATATCCAAAATGAGTCTCTCAATATTCTTTTATAGCACATCCTTGTGACTTCATTTTCCTTTTGCATGTCTCTTCATATTCCTTTTCTCTGTCTCTTTATTTTCCCTTCTTTTAAATTAAAATGACTTTATTAATTATTCACTATGCGCCATTAAGTCATTTTAACTCTTAATTAAATAATTAAATTAAGTCGTCATTAAATTATGTTGCATATAATTTGATATATGCAACAGATTCAGAGTATTCAATAGGCTCATGAGCAGCATATACAGGGGCAGCCACATATTCACACTCCTAGATCGCGGCAGAGAGCAACATCATTGGGAGGGACAGCCTCGGGACCTTCTTCCACTTATAGTGCTATGGCTAAAGCACAACCGAGCAATGGGAAACGAAAGGTGACACTTGAAAGTAACCCCACAGCAGATTTTTTTAATGGGCGCATGAAAAAAGAGATAGAGGATGCCATTGGGAGATTCTATTTTTCCAATGGCATACCACTTCATGTAGCTCGATCTCCTTATTATAAGGAGATGATGCAGTTGATGGCGAAGAGGGGAGGACCATCATTTGTGCCACCAGGTGAGCACAAATTGAGGACCACAGTCTTGGATAAAAAGTATGCCACGATCGGTACAGCAATGGAGAGCATGAGTGCAGTTTGGGAGGAGTCTGGATGCAGCATTATCATGGATGGGTGGACGGACATTAGGAACTGTCCACTCATCAATATCATAGTTACATGCACAGAGGGCCCATTCTTTCTCAGGGCAATTAATTGTTCAAGGCATCGAAAGGATGTTGATTTTCAGTTTGACATCCTTTGGGCAGCTATTGAGGAGATTGGGCCACAAAATGTGGTCCAAGTAGTGACAGATGCAGGAAGCTTATTGAGGCAGCCTATAGACATATATGGTGGACTCCATGTTGTGTGCATGCCATGAACAATGCACTCAAGGACATGGGTAAGATTGACTGGATTAAGGGAGTGGTCAACGATGCTAGAGATGTGCAGATGTATATCTGCAACCACCACACTTCACATGCACTCTTCAGGAGCTTCGCGAAGGAGTTCTTGAAACCAGTTGAGACTAGATATGCATCCTATTTCAATCTTTTGGAGAGAATGCTTGAGTTGCAAGAGCCACTGCAACTCATGGTTATGATGAATGAGTGGAATCGGTGGGATGGATCCAGGACAGAACAGGGGCGAAGGGTGAAGGAGATAGTGAAGAGTGATGTATTTTGGAGTGATGCAAAATACATAGTCTCTATCATCCATCCAGTTTCAGGTCATCAACTATGGGGATGGGGATGCACCTAGCCTTGGAGACATGTATGAGTGCATTGATTCTATGCTTGGCTAGATGAGGGCAATTGTGTGAGAGGACCCCACTTTAGCCTTTTACAATGACCACATTCGGCCTATTATTCAGTGGAGATCGGCCTAAACACTCCCTTACACATGGTTTCTTATGCATTGAATCCGAAGTGGTACATACCTAGGCCTAGCAGAGTAATACCACTTAAGGATGATGAGGTAATTGAAAATTCATATCATGCTTGATGCTACTCATTGTAATCATCTTTATGTCTTATTAATAATTCAGAATTCTATTTCATTTGCCAATGATTTGAATTTTAAAATTTTAAAATTTTTAATTTTTTCAGGTGAAGGAAGGGTTCTTCAAGTGCATTGATAGAATGTATGATGCAAAGACTGCTGGGAAGGTTCGCACAGAGTGGACTAGATTTGCTACTCTTAGGGGTTATGCAGCTGCAGTAAAGGCGGACATAAAAACTATGGCACAGGAGGATCCAATTTTGTGGTGGAATTGCCATGGACCGAAATCAACAACTACCACACTAGCCATTTGTTTGTTGTCTCAGATTTCTAGTTCTTCAACTCAATAAATATTTTTAACTTTTAAAGATTTAACTTTAGATTCAACTTTTCTAAATTCTCAATTTCTCACACTAGTCATTCGATTGAAATTTGATAATCTCAAGTATCTAGTTCTTCAGCTTCTGAGAGGAACTGGTCTACTTATAGCTTCATCCACTCTCTTAAGAGGAACAGACTTACCTCTCAGAGAGCAGTGAAGTTAGTGGCTGTACATAGTGCCTTGCGTATCACTGATCGCAGGACATGTGTGTACAAGGAGAGCCCAGCGGCACAATGTGACGTAGAGCCACAGGAGCCATCACAGATTGATAAGGATGAGGATGCTTTATATGCAGGGCTGGTCAATGTTCCTTTAGCGGCTCTTAACCTTGGAGATAGTTCTAATGATGATGAGTTTGCCGACCCCGAGATGGATGATTAGAGGCCTCCTTGGCATTTTGATTTTGTTGTTTGTACTTGTTTTGATATATGCTACTCAATGTAATACAGTAATCATCTTTATGATGAGTTAGATACTCATACTTTTGATATTTATTATTTATATAATAGAACTCTTACATTTGCTGATGGAGTATTTAAAATTTATTGTTTAATGTTCAACCTTCAATGTCCAATGCAATGTTCAATGTTCAATGCATTATGCAATGTTAAATGTTCAATGATTCAATATATTAACAATGCAATGTTCAATGTTCAATGATTTTACTGCTTAACTTTACATCTTTATGTCTTAGACTCTTATATTGTTATACATATTTTCATAACTACCATTTTAAGACCACATGTATAGTATATACTATATTGTAAAAGTGTTCATTCAGGAAACCATTCATATGCCTCACAACACTTGAAAACCAAAAATATAATGAGGTTCACATAATTATAGATAAATCCTTTGGCAGTGACTCGCTTCCAGGGAAACCTTTTTAGAGTCCCATTTTTACCATTTCACAATTTCTCCATCAATTTTTAGGAAAGTTGTCAATTAAAATGTCATATGAAGATACTTCATATTCTCTGTAGAACATAGAAGGGCATAAGAAAATAAGACATCTTTAAGAAAGCTTTATCTAGTTCCACTTTTCATATTTTGAGGATAAAAATGAATAGCCTAAAATTTCTTAATTCATCATTTAAAAGGTTCATAACCACTCTTTTCATAATCTTTTCTACATTAGTTTTAGCACCATACACTTCACCATTTCATTTATTAGCTGGGAGCTTAGAAAGCTTTGAAAGAAAGTAAAAAATGCCAGATCTGTGATATTATCAAAAAAGAAAAAATCCTTACGTATGAGGGCCCAATTCCTTAATGTCATGTTCTATAATAAAATCATAGCGCCCGCCTGCTCTAATGGATTCAATTGGTGACTTTGAAGTGTCTGAAAGTACCAATCTTTGTCGTTCTGTTTGAATTTCTGCCTGCAAACAAGCAATGCCATAGATGATCTCCCTTGAAGTCGAATGTAATTAAGTGTCTGTCCAAATAAATAGTAGTAATATATTTACACAGCCTTGACACAGAAAACTGGTAGTATAAATTAAATGGGTTTAAAACAGGAAAGTAAAAGAAAATTTAAACCTACACCTTGCTCCATCCATGTCCCCTTTCAAATGAACTCTTCTTCCTTTTATATCAACAACTCTTCATTAAATGACTCTTGACCTTTCATTGAACTTAATTAACTTGTAATTATATTCTTTCTTTTTTTTTTTATTATTTACTATCTATCATTAAATCCTATTTTAGAAAGGGGACATTACATAGTTGAGAAATACAAAGCTGGAATTATAGCAAAAGGGTACTCACATACTGGAGGCATTGACTACAACACAATGTTCGAGTATAAGTGGTAGGTGTGTCAATTGGATGTAAAGAGTGCATTTCTTCATGGAGATTCTGAGGAAGAGATATTCATGCAACAACCTCTTGGGTTTATGAAGGAAAGGAACAATTAGGGTGTAAATTGAATAAATCATTATGTGGCTTGAAGCAAGCACCTCATGCGTGGTATGAGAAGATTGGTATATATCTTCGACAGTTGAGCTTTAAAAACTTTGAAAAGGAACCCAATGTGTATGTTAAGAAGACTAATTAAAAAATTCTCATTATTGTTCTCTGAATGGATTTTCTAATTCTGATAGAGCACAATAATAATTTGATAACTAAAATGAAGCAACAATTAGCCTCAAAGTTTGAGATGACAGATTTGGGGTAGCTTCACTACTTGTTGGCTTTAAAAGCTTGGTAGAAGCAAGACAGTCCGTTGTCTCACAGTCAGATTATGCCAAACAATTGTTGACAACATTCAAGAGGGAGAACACGAAAATTGTCAAAACTCCATGTGATCCTAGTATACAGTTGATAAAAGATACAAGGACAAAAGAGCTAGATCCTACAAAATATCAGAGTCTAGTGCAATGTTTGTTGCATCTCACTCACACTCAACTTGATATCTCTTTTATTGTTGGATTGGTGGCAAAGTTTATGCAGGAACCACAGAATAGTCACATGAAAGTTGCAAGGCATATCTTGAGATATGTGAAGGGAGCACTAGATATTGGCCTTGAGTTCACGAGAGGAGGTGAACATGTTTTACATGGCTACAAAGATTTACACTGGGCAGGTGATCTTAATGACAAGATGTGTCATGCCCCTTCCTTGTAAGGCAGATCACAGCTTAAATAGATGACACTAAGGCAATTCAAAGGAGGCCGACCCTAACCCTAGGAAATATAATTAATGGAAATACTAACCTAAATCATGTCTCTATGATAGCCAACTTCCTTTGCAACTTACCATTAACCTAATATGTCCTTTGGCCGACCTCCTTTCTTGAAGCGTAAGAAAAAGACATGTAAATGACAGTTTTAGATTGCCCAAGGCAGATATTCATAATGGGTAGCGATTATATATTCTGGCCAATTTATGAACCTAGGGCAACCGACTCAACGTATGTTAATTAAAGAGCCGCCCTCTTGGGATAAGTCACCCTCTTTGGGGTGAAAGTTTATGAGAGAAGAAATATAAGGAGAATGGAATGAGAGTTCGCAAAAAGGAAAAGGGGAGATAAGTGAAAGCGGAGCAGATTAGAAATACAAATATATATAGCAGACATAAGAAGGGATAGATCCTAAGGGCAACGAGTTAACAAACAACAGCAACAGAAAACAATAAGTATATTATAGCAGCAAATATGTGATTCCAAACTGCAGCGATAAAATAGGTAAACAGGAGCAGAAAGAGCAACTAGGATATCAAGTCAGACGCATCAAAAGATCAATCTAGAAAACCAATCTGATATAAGAAATAAGACTTCTCATATATATATATAGATATATATATATATATATATTGCATCCATAAATCGCGAATGGACATAGACCCCCCCCTTCCCCCTCCAAGGGTCACAACCTCAAAACAAAAACATAACCTTCCAAGTCCAATGGAGGGATATAAGAAGACATTGCGCAGCATTCAAGGAAGGAACAGCAATCGAACAGGAAGAAGATAATCATCGAACAGCAGATCAAGTTGTAATAACACCTTCAATCATCATGGTATGAAGGAATAATTGTACTCCTTGTGCATATTTAAATAGATGTGAATGTCAATATATTTTGCAGACTTTATCTCTAACATATCTATATGTTTAAACTTTATAATAAACATATACAAGCAAATGAATATTTATAATATTATATCTATATAATTGACAATATCGTACACCTACAATAAGCAACCATATTAGGGAAGGAAAGGAAGTGCAAGGAGGGGGAACAGTGAGACCTCACTAGGTACACCACCTCATGAGATCAGTTGAGGACTGCATGAGGCCAAGGGGGATAGAGATTCCACTCTTGGTCCTAGGGTCGAATAAAGGGCACCCTATTGCAATCTTCCCTCCAAGCCTATATGGGTTAATTATTGAGGTAACTAAGAAAGGGATCCTCAATCATAAGAGGAGAGAAGGATAGCGTGACAAAGGGGAACGGTGTAGAGGCTCCGCTAGGTACGCCACCTCATGAGCATGGTTGACAACACATGAGGCCATGAGGGACAGAGTTTCCGCTCTTGGGCCTAGAGACGGGGATTAATAAGGACACTTCATCATGTCTTTCCTATCTCAACCCTCGTTATGGTTGAGCCCATGAGAATTATGTGTTATAAGTGTATTTTTCTCTTAATGCTAAAAATGGATGTATTACATGTATTATGATTTTATTATTATCTAATTTGGTTGCAAGTTCCAAGACAGGCTTATCTCATCTTATTCCTGGGTTAGGGTTATAATTATGACTATATTGTCTTCCTTGTTTCATTTGGATTTTGTGAGTTTAGGGCAGATTACAAGGAAATCCAAGAAAGGGACATTACAAGACATCTACTTCAAGTTGTCTTCATGTTGGGAGATTCATTGGTCTCATGGTCTTCTAAAAAGATGGATGGTGTTTCATAATTAATTGTAGAGGCAAAGCACATTGCACTAGCACAAGCATCAAATGGAGCGGTTTGGTTATACGAGATGCAAGATCACTTGCATGTGCTGAAAGATGTGTCAATGATTTGTTGTAATGATTATAGTGGTCTCAAGATTGCCAAGAATCTTGTCTTTCATGCAAGGACTAAGCATATTGGGTCAAGTACCACAAGGTTCCTAAACTAATGGAGCTTCACAAGATTTTGATTGGCTATGTTGGGATCAAGAGGTAAATATCTCACCAAGCTATTGATGGATAGTAAGTTCATCAAGTTTCCACAACAACTGGTAACAAACAGTTTGTCATGAAAGGGGGGATTGACATAATGACATGTTACACTCAATCTACTGTATATCCTCCAATTTCACATTAAGTTGGGATGTTAAAATACTAATGTCACTTTGTATTTAAGCCTTATATAATACTTTAATGCCTATAAGCAAACTAATGATGTAATAGTGCTTTAATGCCTATATTTAGGGTGTGCAGATTTATCCTAAATGTGCGCACCTCATAGGTTATTAGTTTAGTGGCTCAATTTAAAGAGATCAATCATACCATAATCATAACCAGAGCCATATTAATGTATAACTAAGTATTCAAATAGTGGGTAAATGAAGCCAAGGTAACTCAGATACTCAATTTTTAATTCATTTGTGTGAGTGTTTTCATCCTTTTTTCTTCAATTTGTAGGTCCTATGTTTCTCCTAACAGGTTCCAAAGCAATCAAACTTCTTCCGAAAAAAGTACACACATTTTGTAATGTCCCCTTCTTAGGTGATAGCCATTTGAGCAGGGATTGGTCTATCACCGGGTTCCCGTTGGCAAGTGGAGTGGAAAGGGGACCCATACTGAGGCTTATGGAATCACAAAGGGGCTTTGTGAACCAGTATGGACAGCTTGGCGTAGTTTCCCAGATTTTAGGAGGGATCCCTACATTTTTAGGGATTGACTAAGAGTTGACCGAAATGCATCAAAGGACCTCTAGAATCATTCTGGAGACTTTAGTGGCCGTTCCTACTTTTAAGGGAGGATCCCTATTTTGAAGGGGGAACTGTTAGTTGGCCTACAAGACTTAGGCATCATCCATGGTCAGGTGACTTCAGTCAAATTCCAATTTTGAGTCCAAATGAGCATTTTATGAATAAATTGAGAAATATTAAAATATTTCCTAAGTTGGATTAAATAAAATAATATTAAAGTGAACTTATGTAGTCACTTTATTATTATAATAAAATTTAATAATGCCTTGGTACTTTTCCTAGGCAATTATAGTAATAAGTTTTTATGATAGTGGGGCCATTTTTAATAATGCATAATGGGGCCTTGTATTTCAAACCTAGACGAGGCATAAAATATTTTAAAAGTCATTTTAAATAAATTATGGAAACCCTAAAAAGGGTTCGATTGAGTTGGAGGGAGAAGAAAAATGTTAAAATTTGGGCCTCATTTTTCATTCATTCAGGTTATTTTCTTCATCAACTATTGCATGTTTGGGCTCTAGAGAGAGTTTGAGCAGAATTCAGACTACCAAGAACGAAAATTCTCGGCAATGTGGGAGCTGGACGAAACCCCAACCTTCCAGGTTTCAATTTGTACCACCATTCAAAGGTTGCAGCACAGTGACTTCAAATTCGGAGGATAGTTTGGATCAGATTTGTGCAAACAAGCATTCATCAGTAATTTATTTTGCAGATCTGTGTTAGTATGGCAAGCTTCATTCACACCAGCCTCATATACATTGGTCGTACCTTCCCCAAGCTATGTTCCAAGTTGGCGTTAGGGTTTGGGGGACCTATTTTGGACAGAGTTAATACTACAGGTTGCAGATTCAAGTTTAAGGCAGCAAATCAGATATTTTGCAATCATATTAGCCAGCCGTACCTTCTCCAGGTTGTAGCTAGTTCCCTCCGGGGCTGACATCAGCATTGGTAGATCAATTCAAAGTAGATCAGAATTAGAGTCTTGATCGGATTTCTCCAAATTTAAACAGAAGATATAAATCAGTAGTAGAAGAAATTCATTTGTAATCATTTCCTTGCTGATTAAGTCTACAACAGCCGTACACACCTGGTATGGTTTAGTTAATATTCAATTGATTGAAATAAAATTCAGATTTGTCTCATTTCAGTGTGTTATTTATTTGAAGTTATTTGATTTCAATCTTTCAGTCATTTCTTGCATTTGTATTTCCATTATCAAAAAATTCCAAAAAATCAGAAAACAAGAAAAACTCAAAAAAAAAGCCAAAAAATTATCGCATTTGGCTCCCACCAAGCCTTGAGGAAATTGTGCTACCGGTGCAAGTTGACGATGCGGCCTTAGATGCGTTGTTCATAATCAACTCTCCCTCCATTCGTCGGGCAATTAAGCAGGTAATTGGGGAAGAATTCTTATCTCCATCTTCGCTGCATTTCCTCTATCCCTCAAACATGGTTTCCATTTTCCTATCCAATGCTATGGATATATTGCAATCACCTCAGCTCTTGCAGTCTTTAGCCTCCAAGGTAATTAGGGCTCATTTCCTCGCTGACAGTAGACTCAACATTGCTATGCATCATTACGATTTGTGGAAAGGGCAAGCTCTAGTGGGTGGTTTGTTTTCTCATTCACAATTGCTACAAAAACATGAAGTGCTGGTTACATATGAAGCCCTTAAAAGAGCTATTGAGAAACATAGCCCCTCGCACATGAAAGCTACATTGCAGGTCACGGCTCGGGCACTCGGTTTTCAACTGGAGGACCGTGTGAGAAAAACAGGGTATGCGATATTGGATTTGTTGAGGTTTTCAAATGCACCTCCCAGTCAGTGCTCGCAACAAATGCCTTCAACTTGGTCGACGCTTGCTGCGGGTGCTGAGTGGAATGTTTGGCTTTCTCCAACGCCTCTTCAACTGCAGGATCCTCAAACTCATGAATGCTCTGGGTCGGGTTGGTCCCCCAAAAACCCAGTTGACCGGAGTTGCGGTTGGGGCTCGGATGTGCTCACACACAGTGATTCCGGTTGGGGTATGGCCTCTGGTTCAAGTCGGGACACAGTCCCACAGATCAATTCCGACTGTGGGTGGCAAGGAGTTGCTGCTGGTGAAGATCTTCACACACACATGGACTCTCGAGATAGTGCTGCCATGGAAGAATGAGTGATGGCTGTGGGGGTTTTTTCTGCTTTTTGGCTTTTTAAGCTATGTGCTCGGAGATAGTTCATACTCCATATTGTAAATCAAATGCTTTGGCACCTTCGAACTAGTTCTAAATTGTATACATTCGATGATTCGAATTTTTGTATTGAGCGACGATTCCAGGTTTTCTTCCTGATTCTTTCCCGGTTGAGCTTTTTTGAATCAGTTTTATTAATATAATATTATAGTGCGTCCACTTTTGCCTAAAAAAAAAGAAAAACTCAAAAAATCATATACAGCAAAAATCAAAAAAAAAAATTGACTTCATTCACCATACGCTGGTCAAGACAGGAAGATAAACAAACATTCAGTTATTCACCATAGAATTCCTATTGGGGATCTTTCACA
Source organism: Chamaecyparis obtusa (assembly GCA_027943335.1). NCBI lineage: Eukaryota > Viridiplantae > Streptophyta > Pinopsida > Cupressales > Cupressaceae > Chamaecyparis > Chamaecyparis obtusa. The sequence goes on along the minus strand of BSBK01009031.1, from coordinate 43,718 downwards.
TTTTTTTAAAGATATCATCATCTAGCAATAAAAAGCACCTTGCACCAAGGAATGTGAATGATTTCCAATATGCCTCACACAGATCTACATGAATGATATCTAAAGCTTCCTATGCATGCAATGGTCCTTTAAAACTAAAAAGTAAACAGCTTTTATTTCTTCTAACTAGCAAAACCTTCCACACATATTTCCTACTTATCCTAGATACAAACCATAAACCACTTCAGCTCTACTTACCTAAGCTAACAAAAGAAGGGAGTACTTGGGCAATAACAAGAAATTTGAGCAGTTAATCATTGAAATGATCATTTCTGGTTATGGTTGGCAGTGCGTTTATTACATGGCTTGACATTATCATACAATACTTGGAATAGAGCAATGCTGTGCCTTAGTGGTTAAGCTATTATTATTTTGATAGGCATCCCCAAAATCCAGAAAAATTTTACCATCCCCACAACTCAGGGAAACACTTGTTAATAGCATAATTGATTTACATTTTGATTTTTTGAAAATTTTACCAAACCAGAGTCAGCTTCGTCTATAGATTTTAATGCATTTGATCCCAATTGGATTCAAACTGATGTATGCTATATAGGTTCTTCCAAGTGTGACCCCAGCTTAGTGTGTAGGTCATGCCAAGTCTGAAGCAAGTAAAATTCTAGCCATCATGGTTTGGCTTCAAAGAAAATTAAAGCCATTCATCTTACATGAGCATTTTACATAAGTATGGTCTTTAGACTATACCAAAAAATAGATGATGCTTACTCTCAAATGTCAGCAGTTAAAGAGGGTCTACACTGCGTAGATAATATATTTTTTACCAAAGTAAAAATCTCCCATTTATATGATCTATCCACATAGTTGATTTGCAAGAGACTCTTATTATCCTGAATTGGTAAAAACTAAAAATATTTCAATCGAGAGGTCACAATAAAAGAGTACTGACCTTAATGACCACATCCCTAACTTCAAAGCTGGAGTGATTGCCAACACTAATATAGCTGCAGAATGTCTCGCCCAGGTATATTGCACTGAAACACAACACAATAAATAAGCTTATCACTAACAGATATTAGTTTTTGGAGAACTAAATGTATGCTTTAAATTGAGTCATTCACTCGTGAAAAAATTGTATAAGTGTTAAATGGTAGGTAAGCCTTTCCATCTTGAACAGTATAAAGCATATCCATTATGGGCTAATTTCTGAGTAAAACCATAAAGTTTATTAAAAATATATATGTATATACTGACATGTACATTAACATTTATGCCATCTACCCTGGTATTAGGTAAGCTTTTACTGAGAACGATGAGCACTTTGAATGATGGTCATAAAGGTCAATATGCTATAAAAGAAAGATATTCAGTGCATATCATGCAATTGAGTGTCCTAAACTTCCAGAACGACACAACTGTCAACGTTTAGAACTGTAACTGGATAAACATGATCGGATTAAACTACATGAATACTTGTGTAGATTTTATTCAAAATTTTGGCAAATTCTTTTTTGAAATTTCCTGAGATAGTAAATAAATGTCTCTGAAATTATTGTTAGAAATTAACCAATTGGCAGAAAATAAGTCCATATATAAATTCTTTGTATCAATTAAACTGACCTATTGTTTGGGAGCAATTCGTTCACAGAGACCCATTTCTAATGAACATGACGGTTACAAGGGTGATGCAGTCGGGTTGACGTTGCCGAAATAAACAATTGAAATGATGTTAGTACTCTCCAATAAATCACCTGATCCAGTAATAATCTAGCTCAGGGAGCTTAAGCATAATGTTTTGCTAGAGTTAGTTTATATGCTCCCATGGAGAGGCTTGCTAAAACTCATTGGGGGGTGCTGCTGAGGAAAATTAGGAGTCCATTTTACAGTAAGGGGTGGCATGGATTATATAGTTTTTTTTAGTGAAAAAAAAGGTTTTTAAATGAGGAATTTTAACAACTAAGTACAATAAAATTTACTTTTCTAAATGATATGTAACTGTCCACATGACATTCGGCCGGTGAGAGAAAATTTCACCCTCCTCTTTCCAATACCAAGAGAGAATTTACACCTATAAATGTGAAAATCTAATTTATTTCTATATCTATATTTTTCTAATTTTATGGAACTCCCTGCGAAATAAAAATAGGAGTCCAAACCGCTCCATGACAAGTTTTCCATTCACATTTCTATCCCCTTGGCCGAAAAAATTAACTCAAGTAAAATTTCTTCTTATGTGATAATTATTGTCGTTACTATTTCCTTTTCAGCAATCAATGGAAGAAAAAGAAAGCAATAGAATACTTACCCAAAGGCCTGGGGGAGCACCAAGAGGCCGGAGAGGCCCATTGCATCCATGGGATTCTCCAGTTCGAATCTCCTCCAGAAGCCCTCCTTCTCTTTGGATTGGTCCTCGACAATCAGGGCTGAGAGAGATGTAGGAATTGCGGGTTCATTGTCCAAAAAATCTTCGCCGAGCATGAGATCGAGTGGGTCGCAAACGAGAGGGTGATCAATTTGAAAGGAGGGCCTGCAGAGGCGCATCACTCTGAAGGCCAGAGAGTGAGATGCCCCTTGTCCTCCACTCATTCTGCCCGATTCAACTTGCACGGGAATACACAGCAGACGAGATCAAATACATTCACCCACCATTGCTGCAATTCTTTGAATTTGTTCTATTTCCTACTTCACTGTAATTTTTCGTCTGTGTTTGAAGTATGTGTTTATTTTCTTATATTATGTAAAAACAAATAAATAATTATAAGGTGTATTTAGTGCAACATTAATTAACAAATGACGCAAAGCATCGGGTTCTGTCTTTAATATATATATTTGAAGAAGTTGTCAAAGTAATTGAAGTTTTGTGGTTGAAATATCTTTATTTTCATGGTAAAACATTTGAATAAAACACATTGCACATGTAGAGATTTCATGTGCTTTATATAGAGGGTCCATGATTGATTTTGTGGGTTCATTGTTGTTATTAGAATGCTTTAGGTGCAAGTTATGTTATTGTGATTTATGTAGATACAATGGAAGTTTTGTTTTTGTTTTTGTTTTTGTTTTTTGTTTTTTTGTTTTATTTTTTTGGGGATTTTTTTATATAGAATATAATTAGTTTTACTAGTGTGGCATTTCTTTATTAGGACTTTTGACAGATGAGAGGTTGTATTATTTATTTAAGTTTTTAAATTATGTTATAAAGTTATTTTTGTTATAAGTTAGGTACAATTTTGGCCTTATTTTCTTTTTTATGCATTGAGAAGATAGGAAATGTCTTGGACAATATTTGTTGATTCCTAAGTTTTGTTGTCTAGTAGTGTCTAGCACTTAGTCATTTTCTAGGCAATATTAGTTGGTCATCACTGCAACCGAGTCATCTATTAAAGGCCGAGTTATGATAAGACGTGTATTTTGTATAGTTACCGAGCAGTAGTTACTACTGAGCGAGTCAGTGGTCACCAAGTACTTCAGTAGTCGCCGAGCAGTTTATGCCGAGTTGTATAGAAGAGTCAGTGTCGAGCACCAGTATATAAGAACAGTAATTGCTGAGCATCAGAGACTTCATATGCTGAGCAAGCCAGTTTTGACGTATGTGTTTGTAATGGCACAAACACCTAGGTAAATCATTTTGGTCGACTTTTATGCGTGATTTTATGGATTGTTGAGTTAATCAAGGAGATGATTATGTTTTGTAATTATTATTTACAATCCCTATGCAAGCCATGTAACCTATCAGAAAAATGGAATGCTTAAGCGGCATAAGTAGAGAATCTAGATCGTTGATCTTGATCTAAGAGGTTGATAAGTTGTTTATATAAAATGAGATGTAAACCCTAAAATGATGTATGTATGTATGCAAGGAAGGAGATCTCATGTACGCAGAGTAGAGAAGTGTTTTGATCATCAGGTATAGAGATCAGGCAGAGTGACTGAGCTAAGCAGTGAAGGACAGAACAAAGCTACATTTGATTTTGAAATCAGATAAGTAGTGGAAAGAGGAGATTTGTTATCAGCATTTCAATGCAAACCGAAGGATCGGGTACTAATACATTTTAGCAAGTGAATCAGGGTAAATCTCTTAATAGAGTAGTCCTAACAGGCTTTCATAAATCTATTAACCGAGTGCTTACTTAGTTGTAAGTTTCAAATCCTTTAATCAAGGTAGATTGTATAAGTCTATAAGCTTTTAACAGGGCAAACCCCTCATAGGGCAGATCATCAGAAGTGATCAAACATTATAGCCTTGACAGGAAAACTTTATACTACAGTAATGAAGATTTTTAAGTGTCATCCCCACCCTAGTTTTACCTTTCAATAGTTTTTGGATAACCAAAATCTTTGTGTTATGTATTTCATTTGATGCATGAAGTTAGAATGTTAGATCTATTTCAGTATTGAAATTTATGTTTATGTTATGCATGTGGAATTTGTTAAAGAAGTGAATTATTGGAGATATCTGATTCACCCCCCCCCCCCCCCCCTCAGTATCTCACTTCCCATATTATATTTTCAATAATTGGTATCAGAGCTAAGTTCTCTTAGAGGAAGTCTAATCACTTGAGAATTAAGGACTTGGAGATGGGGGTTTATAATTTGGGAAAGATCATAGAGAATCAGAAGATTGACATTCAGCTTGCATTACACCAGCTTGAAGCAGCTAGAGGAGAATTGAAGAAATCCTTAAGCAAAAGGAAAGAATTGGCAATTCAACTTAATGACACACAATATCAAGAAGAGGACACTAAAAGTCTATTTAACAATGGAAACACTGCTGAAAGTGATGCAACTATAGCAGATCTGTTAGAAAGAAATAACATACTGAATGAAGATGTCATAAGTTTGAAGAGAGAATGGGAAATTCAATCAGTAAGACTATGTGAAGTAACTAAACAAAAAAAGAAAGCAAAAGAAGACAAGACAATGACAGAAGAAGACAAGAGACAAATGGATATAAGACCTGATGAAAGGACATGTGATATACAGAGACTGAAAAACAATCAATTGGATCTGGCAAATCAACTATTACTTGCAAATCAAGAGTTGAGCAAGAAAGATATAGAAATAGTCAACTGGTGAATGAACTGAGATCTAAAAAGGAACTTAATGAAAGGATGAACAAACCAAATGAAGTTGTGAAATACTTTGAAGAATTGTTGAGGTCACCAAGAAGATTTGGTGACACTTCTGGACTTGGACATGATGAGCACCTATCATCCACTAAAGAAGGAGAATCATCAAAGAATGGAGAACAGAGGAATGCTAAGTCAAAGAACAACAAACCTAGATGCCATCATTGTGGAAAGCTAGGACACACAGCAAACATCTGTAGAAGCAAGAATGGTAAGTCCATTCCTAAACCAAAGTTCAATGGAAATTATTTTAAATGTAATAAGCATGGACATCAGGCACATGAATGCATATCAAAGCTCATTAATCCACCTACTACACCTAGATTTCAAGGAAATTGTTTTAACTGTCAAAAATATGGTCATAGAGCACAAGAATGTAGATCCAATGCTAAGTGGACATCTAATAAGAAGAATAAGGCACCTAGGAAAGGAAACACATTCAATTGGGACTACAATACATGGTATAGTTGTCATTATTGTGGAGAATATGGTCATATTGGATCAAACTGTGTGAAAACACATTTTAGAGGTAAATCCAACAGTTGGATGAGTGGAATTTTGGTCTGTTACAAATGCGACAAGATTGGTCACATGAAAAGAGACTGTAGATCACAAGCATCGAGTAATGAACAATTCAAAAGAAATGAGACTATTGAACAAATAAGAGATCAAATGAACAAGACATGGAGAAATAAAAAGGAAGGAAGTAGTAGTGGAGCCAGTGAACCCGAGGTCACCCAATCCAATGGATCAAGTGATCATGCTACTTCAAACTAAGCAAAGAAGGTATGTGAGGAACTGAATTTTCTAGTTTCATATTTTACACCAGTTCCTGACATTTAATATGTTAAATTCCATATATGCATGAATTAAGATGCATTAGGACAGATTTGAGAAAAGAGTTATATTGCACATTTGATGTCGAACATCAATATTTAAGCCTATAGTGATTGATTCACTCAGTGTGTGTGTGTTGAGCTCTTGTAATAGCTGAGATGTCATATGTACTCAGCTGAACTAAATGGTAGTATTGACCGAGTCATGGTTTCAACTGAGTATGAGTACATGATAACCGAGTTTTCATCTAATGGTTGAGATAGCTATATTCACCTACAAAGTGTACATGTCATTTAATGAAGCCCTAAAAGTTATCATTTGATCCTATAAAGTGGAAAATTAGAGAACTTACATAATGATTTCTAAGCGACTAAGAAGAGAAATCTATGCTAAGTTAAGTTTGTGAAGATCTTTACACATGTTGTCGGCAAACATCGTGAAGGACTGATTGAAACAAGGTATTACCGAGCTACTTGATCTTATAATTTGAACCCTAAATTTGAAAATATGGCATCTACCTCATCTGCAGTAGTTAGGAAACAAGGGAAAGAAGTTTTGAATGTCCAACTTGTAGAGAATGATGCATGCAAGCCATAAAAATTTCAAGTCATTCTAGAAAGTACGGTGAAGGCAGATCTCATAGGAGCCTTGTCATCGATTATGTTGAGGATTTTGATGATACACGATGTGCGTGTATATTACATGTGTAAAATTGGAGAGATTGGTGATTATGAGTTGAGGGAGGCTTGCAACAAGTTATGTATCAATGGAGTACTGAAGGCAGCACATCAACATGTTGCCGAGAAAGGGTTAGTGTGAGCCCTAGATTCCCAAGTAATTTTAAAGTTGAATGGATTAAGATCATTTTGAGCAAAGTTCATGAAATGAATATATGGTTGGATAATGGTTCGGTCAAGATCATTAAGGATATGATTCACTGATTTACCGATTATCCCATTCTTATTAGGAAGAAAATTATGAGATGTCAGAGCAAACAGGTCATTCAAGCTAACACACAGGTAGTATGGAATAAGAGAGGAATGACAATATCCATGATCACAGATCCAGAGATAGATTTTGCAGTGAGAGTGATTGCTCATAAATTTTGTCATTCAAGCAAGTTAGATAGTGTTCCTTGCATTGCAGTTGATCAAGCATGGAAGATGGTAAAGAAATATCATACTTATGATCTTGTCGAGTTGCAGTTGACCCAACTTTCTGAGAACCTAACATCAATCGGGAAGGCCAAGAATTATATGTGTAAGTTCGGTTCCCTGATCATTTGTTTATTCTTCTATGTGAAAAATAGTTTTCCTACCATAGGAGATGTTATATGGAGTAAGGACCAACCAATAACCCAACAAATCAATGAGTTTATTGAGCAGTTAGGAGATAATTTTGATAGCATTATGGAAAGCTACTTTGTTGAATTCAAGAAAAAGATGAGGAAAAGAAGCAGAATTCTTGTATTCCTAGTAGATAAGCACTACAATGACATATGCTTTCTAGTGGATACCGACCATACTTATGTTCAGGCTATTATACCGAGGGTAGCATAGCTAAGGCCATTACCTTATGAGGTTAATGCAGATGAGACATCAACAGCAACAACCACCTTACTAGCAGAGGAGATTGATAGGAAAGCTAAATCTTTTGGAAACTATGAAGAAGCAAAGTCCAAGATAACTATGGGGTTAAAGTCTACAACCATGGAAAGGAAAAGAAATAAAAGAGTCAAGAACATAGAAAATATTCTAGGAGAAGGTGAAGAGGAAAATGTACCTCTTGAATTAACACAAGATCTGGGAGAAGATAAATCTAGTGAGTCTGAAGGAAGTGATGAGGAGGAACCTGAAATTCAAAGGAAGGGCAAGGAGGTATTAGTTGTCGAACCTAATAAGAAGGTACAAAAACAAAAGCCCACTCCTCTTGTAGCACTTAGATCGAGAATCAGGGCAAATTTGAATTCCATAGCTGTCGAGCCATAAAGGAAAACACCAACAAGAAGCATTAAAAGAGAAAGTTCAAGAAAATGAAAACTAGTGCAAACTAGAGCTGTGTCGAGTCATCCTAAGAAGAAGCCAAGAAGGAAGTTGGTATTGGAGAAGGATGATGATGATGAAGAAAAGATAGACACACTTGACAATACAAAGTTGAAAGTGGCATCACATAGATGTCCAATGAATGTGGATGAAATGTGCCACAATATCAAAAGAACTGCCGAATTAGTAGGTTTCAAACCTATCAAATTTGAAAAGTTAAGTAACAATGACAAAGAAAAAGTTGAAGAGGATATGCTAGAAATGCTATGCACATTTAAGATGACACCTCTATAGATTGGGAGTCACATCCCTAAAGAACTCTTTAACATAATTGATCAGAAATGGTAGTATTCCATCATGACAGAAATACAGATAAGGGAAAGCACCCTAGCTTGGATCATGCATGAATTAATACCGAATCAAATAAAGTCCTATATGTAGCAATAAAGAAATATATTTATACTTGAGATCAGGGCTTATTCCATTTTGAAACACAAGGTTGGCGAAGTTGTTGAGCAAAGTACAAGGTTGTAGAAAATCATTTTTGGGTTATTAGTTGACAAGAGTGCACAACAAGGTGAAGGAACATCTAGCCGAGTGGAACTGGATAATAAAGAAGACATAAATGAGCCTCAGAATCTAGAAGAAGAGGAAAGAAAGATGGTAGAAGTGAGTGGATCATAGGATGTGATCACTATTGAGGACATACCAGAAGATACACAAGTTAACAAAAACACATTGACTGAGGAAGAAATAAAGAGCCACATACTTGTCGAGACAGTCTTAGATCACTCTCTACCAAGTATCAATCCCATTCTAATTTAGGTACATGAATATCCAAGGGTGGAGGGTAAATCAACTGTGGAAACTCAACCTACAAGCCCCCATACTATCATAGTTAAACTGCAAGTCTCACAAAGCACCAGTGCCAAGAAATAAGACAAGCCGACAATAACAACAGATAGTGCACTTGCTGAGGAAGGTAACAAAGGACAAGAAGAGGGGAAATTAAAAGATCAAGTAGATAAATATGAAATAGTGGTCATAGGACCTCATACAGAGGAAGAGAAGAAGACTAAGGAGCATATTGAGCCCAAGGAGCAAGAGGCTATTCAAGCCCTAATACAGATGTCAAGTGGCAATACCCCAAAGAAGAAATCACATAAGAAAAAGGAGAAGTCTCTTGCCACACATGTAACACTTGATGAAGTTATAGTTATTCCAAAGTGGGACACTGATAACTTGACATATGAGAAGATGCAAATTTTGCAAGATCTTTTGAAGAAGAAAAGTAAGCAAGAAGAATTAAGAAGAGAGCACCAGCAGAAACAAGTACTACATGAAATCAAAGATATATTTATAGAAGCCTTTGAAATGGATGATGTGAATGAAACCTCACCTATTTTGGAACAATTGGTTAAAAATTTTAAGAAGGTGAATAGTGATGATAGTGAAGCAAATGAGAAGCTTATGCAGTGGTCAGAAATAAAGTTCAAGACCAAGGTACTTGAAAAAGTCTCAACTGAGATAGCAGTCAAATAGGTAGAACTATTCTTTGTACAAGAAGCTATGTGATGTATAAACCTTCACTAAGGACAATCAAGAATTTATTGACAAATTGCAACTAGACTTGAAGTCTATTGGTCATTCACTGAGCATGGATGCAAGCTCCAGTTCCATTCATTTCACAAGGTTACTTCATGCACAAGGGAGATTACTTGAGTTGATAGCTAATGATGGGAGAATAAGAGCCAAACTAATCTCCATACAAACTATGTTAACACCTCATCTAGAGGTTATGCAGAAATAATTGGTGTCAGCAAAGGAGTTAATACAGAGAGATCCTCATCTCTCTATTGCCGAGAGTTTAGTTAATCTAGTTGCCCAGCTAGAAATCAAGATACAAGTTTTGGAGTCTGTAAGGTTCAAATGTGACAATGCCTTAGCACTGATAATTCAACTCCACAAACCATTTTTGAATAAGTATTTTCTTACCCCTACACCGCAACAACTTCAAGTGACAAAAACAAGGGGGAAATGAAATGACTTAAAGGGGAATGACATGAGTAACACAAGGAGAAAGATACAATGAGAAATGTATATACAGTGAACAATATAGAAAGGTATGACATACTATTTTGTAATGTAAATATATATTCAGTATATGTCAAAGAGTCATGTGTAGAATCTTTTGAAGACCAAGTCAAAGTCTTAGGGAGAGTATTCAAACTACTAAGTACTATTTTGTAATGTAAAAGTCATGAAAAAGTGTGTTTGCCACTAATGTCAAAGGGGAAGATTGTTGATCCCTAAGTTTTGTTGTCTATTAATGTCTAGAACTTAGTCATTTTCTAAGCAATATTGGTCGTTCATCACTGCGACCGAGCCATCTTGTAAAGGTCAAGTTATGATAAGATGTGTATTTTGTATAGTTATTGAGCAGTAGTTACTGTTGAGCGAGTCAGTGGTCACCAAGTACTTTAGTAGTCGCCAAGTAGTTTATGCTGAGTTGTATAGAAGAGTCAGTGTCGAGCACCAATATATGAAGAACAGTAATTGTTGAGCATCAAAGACTTCATATCCCGAGCAAGCCAGTTTTGACATATGTGTTTGTAATGGCACAAACACCTAGGTAAACCATTTTGGCTGACTTCTATGTATGATTTATGGATTGTTGAGTTAATCAAGGAGATGATTACATTTTGTCATTACTATTTTCAATCCCTATGCAAACCATGTAACCTATCAAAAAAAGGGAATGCTTAAGGGACATAAGTAGAGAATCCAGATTGTTGATGTTGATCTAAGAGGTTGATAAGTTGTTTATATAAGATGAGATGTAAACCCTAAAATTATGTATGTATGTATACAGGGAAGGAGATCTCATGTATGTAGAGTTGAGAAGTGTTTTGATCATCGGGTACAGAGATCAGGTAAAGTGATCGAGCTAAGCAGTGAAGGAAAAAATAAAGATACATTTGATTTTGAGATCAGATAAGTAGTGGAAGAGGATATCTGTTATCAGCATTTCAATGCAAACTGAAGGATCAGGTACTAATACATTTTAGCAAGTGAATCAAGGTAAATCTCTTAATAGAGTAGTCCTAACAAGCTTTCATAAATCTATTAACCGAGTGCTTACTTAGCTATAAGTTTCAAATCCTTTAATCAAGGTAGATTTTATAAGTTTGTAAGATCTTAACAGGGTAGACCCCTCACAGGGTAGATCATCAGAAGTGATCAAACATTGTAGCCCCCTAATAAGAAAACTTTATATTGCAGTAGTGAAGATTTATGGGTGTCATCCCCAGCCTAGTTTTACCTTTCAAGGGTTTTTGGGTAATCAAAATATTTGTGTTGCGTGTTTCATTTGACAGATGAAGTTAGAATGTTAGATCTACTTTAGTATTGAAATTCATGTTTATGTTATGCATGTGGAATTTGTTAAAGAAGTGAATTATTAGAGATATCTGATTCACCCCTCCCCCCTCAGTATCTCACTTCCCATATTAGATTTCCAACAATATTGTAGTGGATCAAAATCAATTTGTCATTCTATACTCTATGCCTGGTCAAGAAATTGGTATTTTGGATGAGTTTGTAGTTATTGACTTGTTTTGGATAATTATTATTATAGTTGAATTTGTTTTTGTAATTATATCTTTTATGTATTATTTTTGGATAATTTAATCAACTTGACTATGTATGATTATTCAAACATCTATAGGTATCAATTTAGTTTTAAGAAACTAACAATATTATTACTAGTATAAAGGCGTGATGAGTCATTATAAATAGAATAGTTGTATGTTTATCAAAATAGATTTAAGTTAAACATTAGATTTGTCTTAAAACGGAAATGTTAGAAGAATATTTATACTTATGTGATGTTATATGAATCATATTTTTAATGTGTATAAGGATAATAATAGATGTGGTTACTCCTCACTCATATTAAGATATCTATAAAATCTATGTGCACAAGGCTGATTGGTTGAAAGTGTCAGTGAAAGATTTGATTGAATAAAAAGGGTAGTCATAGGACTCATGTATTTCTCCCTCTCTTAATGAATCTATGACTATTTCTAAAAAATAATAAATTTGAACTAACTCTTCATATTAATGCTTAGAACTAGGTATATTCATAAAAAAGTGTATGACATATAAATTTTAGGGATATGAAAGTAGAAATGTAGCTAGTTTAACAAGTAAAGCTTGAGATGGAACCTTAAAGACTAATGGTTAAATTTATTAGATTATCTCTATAAATATGGATATTATTTTGGTAATAGAATAATAACAACTGTTATAGTAGAAGTATAAAAGATATCTTAGATTACATTTCTTGAAAAGGTGTGTATTAAGTTTTACTTTAGATATTCTCCTATGATATAGCATTAACCTTTAGAGATAAGAAGTAACTTTGTTTCATAAAAGATATATGTGTTGTGTCTTGTGAAAGATTACTTATAGAACTATGTATTAACATAAATGGTATGTTTTAAATATCTTAAGATGATTATAAAAGTAGATGTGAAATAGTAGTGGTTTATGTACTTCCATTGTGAAGGAAATCTCTTATATCAATATTGTATTGGGCATGAATTTTGGGACTCCTATTCATAATTACATTCAATATTTAGGAATGTTAATATATGCCTTGTTATTGGAGGTACTCTTAAATCATGAAGTGTAATTCTTGTAAAATGATTTTCATGTCATACTAATGAATGTATAGCACGCTTGGAATATTATTGTATTTTTTTTTGTGAGTTTTTCTCCCTATATATAGAGATTGTTATAAAATGAAGACCTCGTCAGGGAAATTTTAATGTCACACCCTTTTCCTAGTATATCAATGTTAGACTGAAGTGGAAATGAGTAAACATGAACACCACAGAGTAAAAGTTGGTGTAAAGGGTAAAATAATAGTGAATTTTGGAAATATACTTTGATTTTAGGTATCTTATTATCTAGTTTATTGCAGGAAGTATTATAAGTGATGTTTTTTTAATTATAGTAGCCTTTTTCAAAGTCTTTTTATGAGTTAATCTGCACTAAATTGTATTAAAATAGAAAATGACAAAAATTTATGATTATTTGTGAAAATATTAATTATGTTCTAGAGTACACACATTTGTGATACTGTCAGCTAATTGTTACAACTTAGGAATGGTGAATAGTTCAATACTTTTTGACTTCCAGGAGCAAGTAAAATATTAGGGGGGGGGATGTAACAACTCTCCAACCCTAACATGTTTTTATATGCCTTTGGAAGTTAGGGAAATATTGTAGAGAATTTTATGCATGGATAAGAATATGATTCTACTTTAGGTGTTTGTGTAATCCATTCTATTCCAACTGTAATAACTTCACATTCTAATTTTTCTAATTTTAAATGTTTTCTGGTACATTGATGTCTATCCATCCCTTCTTATGTGTCTATAATATTTAAGGGCCTTGTTATGAGGTCACCTAATAGATCTAAATGTTTACTATGTGAAGTACTCCTTAACAATTATTATGATTACCTTAGACAAGTTAGTTATAATGACTAAAGGTTAATTATGATACTTGGAAAATTATGCCCTAATTGATAAACAAATGCTATGGTTTTAAGATCTCCTTAATGATTAGGTTCCTTAAATGATTATGATTTAAATTGTCATGATTATCATTCTATGATTGCATGCATGATCATGATTATCTCTTCAGTCTATTATGTGACTATGAGAGTGACCTTATTTATGTGATTGGATTATGATCTTATTCTTGTAATACCCTCCTTGATGGTCCTACTAGTTACATTCAAGATTGGATAGGATTGTGTCATTCTATCATTTATGGACCTTATATTTCTTCATTACCTTACTAGATTTAGATAATAGGATGTTTTAGACTGGCAGATTATACTTCTCCTTCGAATGATATGTTCAAGACCATTAACTATTATGCTTATGTATATATGATTTGGATTATCCCTTTTGGTTGATTATGAGATTTATCTTGCCAAGTAATGATTCAAAAATATTTCTTATATCATTGATTATGCTTACATGTCAATTATATAATATCATTGATGATTATTTACCTTCTTTTACTGCATTTACATGGTTATGTTTATCTATGTGTTAACAATACTAACAAATCATGTTTAGTATGAATCCTATTTGACATGCATGTAGGAGAAGGTAGGCAGTCATAGTCACTTATATGGGAGATCTACACGATGTCTCACTTCCCCTTCTTGTCTTCCACTGTATATATATATATATATATATATATATATATATATATATATATATATATATATATATATATATATGCTTTACTCATCTCGGTGATGTAGGTTTGTAGGTACTGGGCATCGACTTCACCTGGATCCACAAGTATAAGTGTGCCCTCAAATCCTTGATGGCTATTTTTACAGAGATAGTTTAAAGGTCCCTACATGAGTCTCCCTTTTCCATTACAAAATCTAGGAACATTGTGATTCTTGCTTTGTCATTCATCTATTAGGGTAAATAACCCAGATTCACCTCACCTATTTGGGTATGGTTGTGGCTTGTGAGTCCTTTTATTTATGTAGTTGTATGATTTGTTTATGTATTTCATTTATTTCTCCTTCTTGGGATGATTCTTAGTTGATCTTTTCTATGTTGTATTTTAGGGTTTCATGCTTGATCAAAAGTTTGTCTTTGCTTGTCTTGTTGGTTGTGGTTGACCTTGTTTGATCATGGGGTTATCTCTATGTGCTTCATAGTTGATTATTATGGTCTCTTTGGATGATTAGATTTTCTTTGAATCATGTGGTTTTATTCTATCTAGTGTTATATTCCATCTCAAGTAAAAATATGTGATAATATTAATATTTTGATCGATTACTTCATAATCATATAGATTATAGTGTTCAGTATTTGGCATATATCTATATAAATATATATGTATATATATGGGTACACACACACACACACACACATGTGTGTGTGTGTGTGTGTGTGTGTGATTATATTTGCATGATTATGGATAGTATTCTTGGTGTATATATTGGGATTAAGGTAAAGTATTGATAGTTAATTTGGACCTTTATTATACTAGATATGGTTATGATATCACGTTGGTTCATTCTAATGTCTTCTTATGTGCTTTGAATCATTTTGGATGATAGATTAGATTTTAGGGTGGTCTAGTGGATTAGGACAACCAATGGTCACCTAAACCTAATCAAATGGTAATAGGATGTTATAATAGAATGATTTATGATTTGATGTAATTATTTGGTGCATTTATGATGTTGCATTTATGGGTAAGAAACTAGGTACACTAGGTAAGTGTCTCGTAGTGGGTGTCAGGAGGATCCCATTGGTGAGTTTCTTAATCAAGTGAAAACATTAATAAAATTAACTGGGAGGGGGGATATACATACTAAACATGATAATTGTGGTTTCTCCACATATGCCTATTAGAGTACCAGGGTCCATGTGACTTCTAGGAATGATCCCAATGAGGGTTACCATGGTCCATGAATATGAATGCTATGAATGATCCTAATGAGTGGGTACCAAGGTTTATGACCTCTAGGAATGATCCAAATGAGAAAGGCTCTGCGATGACACTCACCTAGATTGTACTCTATAGCTCCTTATTTATTTTTGATGCCTCTCGTAGTTTTGTTTGAATTATTGTCTTTGTGATTCATGTTTTTTTTCTGGGAAGGGTTTAAGCCATCTTAAGTATGCCTTAGTTGCTACCTCTTGCATGGGCATTGGTTTCTATCTCCTAGCTTGGGGGATTGGGCCTATTGGTTCCACATGGTTGGGTGGTTAATCTTTATTATATTGAGGTATTGTTTGTGGTCTCTTGGATGATCCTTGCACATGTTCCTTTCCAAATTTACAATTGAAGATTTCATATTGTATATTGTATCATGTTGAGATGTAGTGATCTATATGTATTCATGTATCATAAAGAGTCATATGTATGTGGCATAATGATGTAATTCTATTTCAATAAATGTATTAGAGAATGGGTAGAAAGGGAGAAGGATTATATTATGTGTTGAGCATGTTGTCAGCATTAAAAGGAAGTTATTTATAATACTTTCTCATATCTTTCATATTCTTTTATGGTGTTCATCTATTACAGAAATGATCTTAGATATAGTTATGTATGGATGTACCTTGTAAAGTATTTCTTATATCTTAATGAAAGCAATTTTTGTGAAATGATAGATTAGCAATTGGAATTATAAATAATGAATAGTTATGAATCAATAAAATAAGTTGATACTTTATTTTAATCTTCAATAGTTGGTTTATGTTTACTTAGTGCATAAAGTGAGTATCGTTTAACGAAGTATGTAAGATAATGCTTACCTTAATGAATATGGACCTTTTCCTTAAATTATTAGAGAAAAGTGATATAAAGGGTAGTAGATGTTTATGAAATCAATATGGAATTAATGATATGAGGAATAATGTTGTTAGATGATTAACTTATGTTTAATGAAAGAAATGAGTTAGGAACATCTACTTTGGTGCATTTAAATTAGCATACACCAATAAAGCTCGTAATTCAATGAACAACTCATGAATGTAAATAGGTTTCTTTAGTAGCGATGTTAGGGAACTTGTGAGGACTTAGGATGATTATATCTTGCATTCAAGTTTATAAACTGTATGCACCCTAAAATGGTCACCTAGACTTTGGGCCCCCATTCAGAAATTTATCAAATCCCCCAATCAATATTTTTAAAAATCAGCATTTTATCAATTATATCAATTTCCTTGATCAAATCCTATTTTATCATTTATTAGATTATTTTCTATGGGCTAACCATTTTATCCTAAGTCTTTATTTATTTAAAAGGAATTTCCTCCCCTTTTATTAAATAAAAAGCCCCCACTTTTCCTCTTATCCTAAGTTGCACAAATAAAGCATTATTCCTATTTTATAAAAAGGGAAAAAGCACTTTTTGTCTCATATGGACACAAAAGTCAACTCTTATTTTCCCATTGGAGGATATTTGTGCACATGGATTGCTCCTCTTTCAGGCTCCACCGTTGATTAAATCTTTTTGCCTCTTAATCTCCATGGTCCATTCCTTTTCAATTCCTTTAAAAGGAGAGCTCTCTTCTCATTTTTAGAATCCATCTTTTGAATACTAACCATATGCTACAGGATTGCTTGGAGACTTTGGAGCTTTTTGAAGACATTCTTGCATCCATCTTTCATTTCTTGCATCATAGCTTTCATGGCATCTAGCTTAGTTTCCTTTATGCTTTAGATTAGCTCACATAGCTTAATTAGCAAGGGTTTGTAATAGTTCTATCTTTCCTTTCATAGCTTAGCTTGCACTTTTATTTCTAAGCATTGCATTGCATTTCCATTTGGATTCTTGAAGATATTGGCATTCTTGCCCTTGTCTCATTGAATCTCCCATTGCATGGTTTACTAGTAAGGTTGCATGCTTCAAATAGCTCTATCTAAGAGCAATATTCAAAACAATCTTGTGACTCCATGCCTAGGGAGCTCTAGGTCACTTTCTCAAGGTTTCCCATTCATGGATTCCCTTGGAAGTAATGACTTAGAGAAGTGCACTATTTAGTGTGTACATTTTTTGCATCCACAGTGGGGCTTTGGGCCTCATTCTCTTCATTTTTATCAAGTTTTGTATATTTTTAGCATCATTTTTTCATCAATTTTGCGCAAACAAGAGAAATGCTGCCTACGATAAATCTGACGACGCCTGTGCACATTCTGTTCATGCCTATGCACATTTTGCTCATGCCTGTGCATATTTTGCTCATGCCTATGCACATTTTGCTCATGCCTATGCACATTTTGATCACGCCTATGAACAATCTGATTATGCCTGTGAGTATTTCAATCACGCCTGCTAGGTTTTAAATGATGCATATTAGCTGTCAAATGCTGCCTGGTATTTTTTGTTTAATTTTACTCTCAGATTATTAAATTATTTCTAGATTTGCTAGTTTTCTTGCTGTTTTCAATTTTCCTACTTTTGGATTTCTAATTTGTTGTTGTAAAATAGAGGCTTATTTGTAGATTTTACTTGCTTTTATTGTGCTAACTCTTTGTGGGAATAACAAGTTGTTCTTTTAGGTGCTCTCATTGCTTGAAATATTTTCTTAAAAGAATGCATGTCAAAGCTCCAAATGCACAAGGGCTACTAATGGTTTTCGCAGGGTTGCCCAAAGCATAAAAACCAATCAAGTGCTTGTTTAATTGCTTTCATTTTGAGTGCGGCATATACTAGTTGCTTCATTTCTTAGGCACTTAATATCTTGTTGTAGGAGTCTTTTGGTGGTAGGAGAGTATGCTCTTCACCCTTGTGGTGAACCAGAAATCTTGAGCCACTTCTAGATTTTGAAAGCAAGAGGGTAATTAAACTTTTCTTGGTGTGTTTGGGATAGATTTTTGAGCTAGGAGAGTATGCTCTTCACCCTTGAGGTGAACCAGAAATCTTGACACTCAAAGGTTGATCCAGTCTTTGTTTAGCTTTTAGAATCCTTTAGCGGGCTGGCTCTTGAGCAATCAAGAGGAATGACCCAAGTGGGGACAAGCTTTTCGCCAGCTATTCTGACCCACTATAAACTCAAGGCTATCAAGGACACAAAGCCTTGGTAGATGTAGTACTTTTCTTCACTTGATGTGAGTACTTGTGGGATTGTGACCATGAGGAAAGTGTTGAGCAAGAATTCTTAAGGTACTCTTGTGGCCGCGAGGTCCATTACTTGCCGCAAGCTAAGGAGTCCCTTTAGGGAGCAAGAGGGGTATTACGAACGGAAGCCCTTATTAAGAACCATAGGTAGAGGCCACCCTATTTTGCCACTTAGCTTCTTGGTGCAAGGATTGATCCAAGTGGAATAACCCAGATCACCCCAAGATTGCTCACCATTTGTGTTCCTTTGGTTGTGTCATTGGCACTTCCATGACAAAGCTAATATCTATTATGGGTAACCACTTTGTGTGAGGCAATGGGACATCAAGTGTGGGCCAAGTTGTTAAGTATTGAGCCATTGTCCTTTTAGGGTAGTAAGTGCTTGAAGTGTTTTCATTGTGATCTACCTGTGTAAACGTTCTCAAACATAAAACATCACAGTAGCATTCATAGGATTTTATTGCTTTGATATCAAAAATTGCTTGTCTTGGAAAGGTTTATTTTTCCCTTGTGCAAGTGTTTTATGACATGTTTGATCACCTACTATTTGCAAACCTATCTATTATCTACTATTACTATATTCTAAAATGTGAAATTGAACTTGCCAAACTGAAACATTGACCAATTGCTTTCAAAACTAAGTTTTTCATGTTAACTAGTCAAGAGTCGCACTGTTAGCCTGGAAACTATCACACAAAGTCTTTTTGCTACCTATCTGGTTTATGTAATTTTCAGTCTTTCCCTAGTCGACCAAATTTTAGTAGGTGACCTACTTTACTACTAGAAACCTGTTTGTACCTTGGGTTCCTAATTATAGACCTCTTGAATCAATATTCTCTGACTTTACAAAGTAGTCTTGCTTGGCATCAATAAGTTAGGAATTATCCTTATTGAAAAAGTACACCTTTAAATTCTTTGGTAACACACTTGGAGAGTTTTAGTACTCATTTGTCCAATTCACTTCCATCAAAATTTAGTTTCAATTTCAAAATATATTTGGTTAAATCCATTTTCTTGGCCCATATGTGTTAGGATACTCATCCTTTTATTCTACACCTCTGTGGCAGGATTGGTTTACACCTTTTGCAGTTTTCTATCTTACCATCTCTTTTTGGATAATTGAACACTTTCACTATCCTTGTTTGGTATTGACATTTCATAAGGTCATCTTATCACCAAGGGTCTTTTTCTTTCATGTCGGTTATGAAAAGGTACCAAGTTAGTCAAGGAAAATGGCCTCAAGTTGTCTTTAAATAATTACCCTTAGTCCAAACTCATCAAAAGTGAAAGGGGAAGAAACCCATCTTTGATTAATCACCTAGGAGTGAGTTTGAGGCTTGGTTTGACCCAAAGAGCAATCCTAGTGAGTTGAGTACTTCTTTAGCATCTTCTCAATCAAATATGGACATGAGCTACACCTTGACTAGAAGACAAAGGGAAGCGATGGATCAAACTCTTCATGATATTTTCCAAAGACATAGGGATAACATGTTGTTTGGTGATGACAACCAACCTGAATCACCCCCTATTAACTCAAGATATCTAGATGCCCATCAAAGAGCTGAAAGACATTATGGGCAAGCTAACCAAGATGCATGGTCACAAAATGAGGACCAAAACAATGAATCTGGTGATGCTCATGTGAATGCCGCATTCACTAACGACTTGTTCAAACACTCAAGGTCCAACTCACCACTCAAAACAACCTCAATATATGCTAATGAAAGGCTTAAAATAATTGAGCGTGAAAAGAAAGCCTTTTTGGATGAACAAGCCATTAAAGAAGAAAGGTTTAGATACCTAGAGGAAGAGCAACAAGCCTTGTTGGAATTGAGAAGAAAAGCATTCCAAGAGGAACAAGACAGGCTTTTAGCCCAACAACTCAACAACCAATTTAACAAAAGGGGTACCAACAGTGGAAACAACTCTCCACCCTCTACTCCCTCAAGAACCCCAAGAAGTAGAAGGTGGTCAAGGACCCCTTCAAGATCTCCTAGTCCTAGAGGAAGAAGGATTTCACAACATAGGAGATGAACACCTCCTAGGAACTCAAGACAACCCTCCCAACGAGCTCATCATGGCTCTCAACATGGAGGAAGTAGTACAGGTTTTGATGATCAAGATTTTATGAGAATGCAACAAGAGACACTATTCCAACAATATGTGGAGAAATATCTTGATCAAAACAAAGATAGGTTCCTAGAGAGTTTGATTAACAAAGGTGCTAGAGTCCCTTACAACTTGATGTGGATAGGAGAATCAAGAAACAAGGGCCTTCTCAAGAGGAGGAAATCAAGAAACTCAAATGAATGATGGAAAAGGTGTTGGCACCTAAAAGTTCCTTTTCACTTGATTCTATTTGTCCCAATCCTTTTGACAAAAGTGTGACTAGGACAGATTTTCCTAGGAAAGTTGAAATTCCCCAATATGACAAGTATGATGGCAATGGTGACCCACATGATCATGTGCGTCAGTTTTACACTATGAGTTTTGAGTTCCACCAAGATGACTCTTACCTTATGAGATTATTTCCAAGGAGCCTCAAAGGCCAAGCCATGGAGTGGTTTACCAACGTAACCCCTCCCGTCAAAACTTTCAAAGAACTTGTCCATAGATTTGTTCAACATTTTGCATACAACTTATCAAGATCAATCACTATGTTGGACTTATAAAATTTGAAACAAAACCAAGGGGAATCCTTTGTTACCTTCTTGCAAACGTGGAGACGATTGTGCTCTCACTATTTTAGGACTATTCCTGAGCATGAAAGGATTGACATCATTGTTAGTAATTTGGTGCCTGAAATGTGTTATGAGGTTCAAAAAATGGTCTTTGATTCCTTCAATACTATGGTTGAGATAGCATGTTGAATTGAGGATGTCTTAAAGGAACAAGGCATTTTGACCAAACATAGCAATAACAACAATGGTCAAAATCCTAACAATGCCAATAAGGACAAAGGCAAGCACTCACATTGGAACAAGAATAAGCAAGTAGTCAACGACAGAGTTGTGGACTCTTCCCAACCCAAGGATCAAGGAGTCCTACATTTGTCTAGTGCAGTCCAAGCTATGAAGCTCAATACATCCTCCAACCAATAAGAGAATAAACCTAAGTATCAAGAAAAGCCAAAGAAAAAGTTGAGACAATTTTCTAAGCTGGGTGACTCCTATGAGGATGTTTTCAAGACCCTTATTGCCAATAATCTTGCACAACCACAAGATCCAACAAACTTTCACATACCTGATGTTAAGCCACATTGGTGGAATGAAAAATCCTTCTGCAAATACCACAATGGCATTGGACATGACATTGAACATTGTTGGAAGCTTAAACACCTCATCCATGAGCTTATTGAAAGTGGTAAACTTCAGATTGATGGGTTGAATAAAAATGCAGACCACAAGGAATTCAAGGACCCTTTGCCCAAATATGAAAAGGGGGAAACCTCTCAACCCAAGAATGGCAAAGCTGCAATCAACTATACCTACACAGGTGTAGAAAATGTGGTTAATATGCTTGAGATTGTTGAGGAAAATGTCAACATGATGCAAAACAAAGATTCTTATAGTCATGATGTGGGCTCTCCTCCTATATTTGATGAAGAACTTGTGGTGGTGCTTAGAGGTCCTCACTCTCAAAGGTCATCCCAAGCTCTTAATGCTATCACTAGAAGCCAAAGTCAAGGTCATGTGGTTATTAGAGGTCCTAATTCTAATTAGTCTAGCAAACCCAAGCAAGTGACATCCAAGAATGTCATCACCAAGTTAGCAGTCAATCTTGAAATGAGCTAAAATCTTGTTGACCAGTTACAAAGAACACCAGCTGAAATCTCAATTTTTGAAAATCTAGAATTATCTCCAAGACATAAGCATGTCATTGAGGATGCTTTACGTACAACCAATGTTCCTAACAACATAGATGTTAACCAATTCCAAAACATGGTTAACCACCTTTCCAGCCCTCATTACCTCACATTCTTAGAAGAAGATGACAAAGCCTTGAGCCATCCACATAATCTTTCCCTTCATATTGAAGTCATGATTCACAAGACCCATGTCAGGCGTGTGTTGATTGATGGGGGTGTTGGGCTCAATATTTGTTCCTTGAGTTTGTTGAAAATACTAGGTTACTCTGAGAAATTTATTGATACTCGTAAGAAAGTCACCATTAAAGCCTATGATGAGGCAGAGAGAAGCTCAAAAGGCTTGGCCATCCTTCCTGTCAAGATTGGCCCCATTGAAAAGGACATTTTGTTCCAAATTATTGATGTTGGTCCTTTAGCTTACAATATTCTGTTTGGTGGATCATGGATCCATGACATGCAAGCAGTGTAGTCCACCTACCACCAATGTGTCAAGTTCCCCTATAATGGAGTAGAAGTTTGTATACCTAGGGATAACACATTATCTATTAATGCAATTTCAGCAGGGATTCATGTTCCTCTTAATAGAGAAGCAGAAGATTTTGATGCCACTTTAACACAATGTCAGAATAAGTTCAAAGCCATAGACCTTGGTATGGGAGGTTATCAAATTGAATCCTTCACAAAACTACCAATTTCACCTAGGTCCTATGGTAAACCTTCACAAGAGATGTGTCCCTCATCTTTAGCAATGACTATGTTTGATACATTTGTAGAGTCCTCAGTGTTACAAGTAGTGGTTGTTGTTGCACCAAATGATCGACTTGTTAATGCCCGATACAACCACTAGACTTATAGAAGACACAAGAGGATGTTAAACCATGTCACGAATCTCAAGGGGAGTGCTAACCATTTTTCCAACAATCTCCCCCTCAGCGTTACCCAAGGGGATTCAAACCTATGAACAAGCTCTGATACCACTCGTTACAAGTAGTGGTTGTCGTTGCACCAAAAGATTGACCTGTTAATGCCCGATACAACCACTAGACTTATAGAAGACACATGAGGTTGTTAAACCATGTCATGAATCCCAATGGGAGTGCTAACCATTTTTCCAACACTCAGTACCCATCCAGGATGAAAAAGAAGAGGTAGCTATTAGAGATTGGATTTACAAGGAGGAAAAATACCAGCATAATGAAAATTTCTCCCCATCTCCTAAAGCTTATGGGAGAGGGTACACTCTTGTCAAGAGTATGGGCTATCCAAGTCATGGTCCTCTCAATCACAGATTAGATGCTAAGGTTGAGCCACTCAATCATGCTCTCTTTGGTCACAGAGTTAAGACAACAGTTGGCCTAGGTTTTGAAAGTCAGAATAAGAAAATTGCTCCTATCCTTGCTGCGATGGATAGTGATGATGAATCTAGCTACATACCCAATTTGCAAAATCAACAAGATAGGTGTGAAGATTGGGTCCCTTCCACCAATCTCCTTTGGGGAGATTTAGATGCTCCAGTTATCAATCCAACAATTTCAGACCTAGAACAAGAACAATCCACTATTGAGGATTATGTTGAGGATCCCATTCAAGAACATCAATACACAAATGGCATTCAAGAAGGTGTTATTCTTGGTGACATCAAAGCCTCTACCTCAAGGCCTAAAAAATATGCTTGATGTAAACATCCTAGTCGGGATTCAGATACAGACTCACATGAGTATGAGTGGGAGACTCTTTCTGATTGTTCTACAGTTGACATGGACATTGATGTTGTCCATACATATGGTTCCCAACATGAGGTAACTAATGAGTCTAGTGTGGGATTATAAGATTGGAATCTGTGAGTCGCTTTAGTGGACGATGCTTCACTTGGTAGGATAAGTCCTGATTTGGGTACCTTAAAGGGATACTTGACGGATCCTAACTTTGCAATCACCAGAGATGATACCATTCACATACATAATATTGAACCAGTCATTGACCTTCCCCTTGCCAATCCTCACCTAATTGATTAGTCTCAGCGCTATCAAGAGCCTCAGCTCCTAACTTTCCAAAATTATTATGAGATAGCATGCCACCTAAATGCCCTTGAACCTGTAGTCTCTTCCACCAACGAACCAACTACAAGCATGACAGAACCAGATATGAAGTACCTTAGTCACAAAATGAAAAGAAAAGAAAAAAAGAATAAGAGTTATGATGGTGAAAACCACTATGTGGCGGTGTCAGAACCTAAAAAAGTAAAAATAAAGGACGTATCTAAGGGTGAAAACCTCTCCGAGGCACCCAAGGATGAGGTACTTGATCATCTTCCAAGTTACTTTTAGGACAGGTCTTCAGTGCTTGTTGAGCCCACACAACCAGTTAATCTAAATACACCAGAGGCTCCACAAATTGTGCATTTAGCTCAATCTCTATCAACACAAGAAAAATAAGCATATACCAAGTTTCTACAGACCAAGAAGATTAATTTTGCTTGAACTTACTCAGACATGCTAGGATTGGACACTAGTCTCATTATGCATCACTTGTCCATAGCTTTAGGTATCAAACTAGTAAAATAGAAATTGAGGAAAATGCATCCTCACATAGCTCTTCTTGTCAAAGCTGAATTAGAGAAACTCCTCAGTGCAGGATTTATAAGAGCCATTGATTATGCTGAATGGATATCCAATATTGTACCAGTTTCAAAACATGACAAGTCCATTCATGTTTGCAGAAACTTTAGAGATCTTAATAAAGCATGCCCAAAGGATGATTTTCCACTTCCAAACATAGACATGATGGTGGACATGACTGCGGGTTATGAGATCTATTCTTTGATGGATGGCTTTTTTGGGTATAATCAAATCAAAATAGCTCTTGAAGACCAGGAAAAGACTGCATTCACTTGTGCATGGAGAACCTATTGCTGGAATGTCATGCCATTTGGATTAAAAAATGTTGGAGCTACTTATCAAAGAGCTATGACTACCATCTTCCATGACATGCTGCATAAGAATATGGAAGACTATGTGGATGACACCTTGGCAAAATCCAAGAAAAGGGATATACACCTAGGTGATTTGGAAGTAATTCTAGATCGTATGGAACAGTTTCAATTAAGATTAAATCCCAAAAAGTGTGCATTTGGAGTCACCTCTGGAAAACTCCTAGGATTTATCATTTCAGTTAAAGGAATAGAGGTGGACCCAGAAAAAGTTCAATCAATAATGGATATGCCACCTCCTAAAAACATCAGTCAAATGAGGAGTCTTCAAGGATGCCTTCAATCTATAAGGAGGTTTATTTCACAATTGGCTGATAGAGCTCAACCCTTTAATAAGACTTTACACAAAGGGGTTAAATGTGTCTGGAATGAAGATTGTCAGCAAAGCATGGACCAAATCAAGCAATACTTGGCCAATCCTCCAATCTTAATGCCTCCTATCCCAGGGAAACTACTCATATTGTATGTGTCAGCAACATAATCTTCCCTGGGGGCATTATTGGCTCAACTTGATGATACTAGAAAAGAAAGAGCTATATACTACATCAGTCGTACTCTTGTGTCATATGAGGTCAACTACACTAGTATTGAAAAATCTTGCCTAGCGGTGGTGTTTGCTTCCCAAAAGTTGCGACATTACATGCTTGCGCATACAATACACCTCATTACAAAAATTGATCCTCTAAAATACTTGCTTGATAAGGCTACTCTCATAGGTAGACTTGCTAAGTGGGTGATGATCTTATCAAAATTTGACATAGAGTATGTTGAGTGCAAGGCTATAAAAGGACAAGCCATTGCAGACAAATTGGTTGATTTTCCAATTCAAGACAAAGCACCAATTCAAGTTGAATTTCCAGATGAGCACATAATGTACATGACTACAAGAACATGGAAGATGTTCTTTGATGGCTCTTTCATGCAAAATGGTTCAGATGCAGGAGTTTTGTTTGTCTCACCTCATGGGTACACAATTCCTAAGTCTTACAAACTATTGTTCCCATGCACAAATAACATTACTGAGTATGAGGCCTTGACAAATGGACTAAAAATGGCTATAGAGTGGAGAATCATAGAGCTGCATATTTATGGGGATTCACAATTAATTATCAACTAAGTTAATGAAGAATATCAAACCAAAGATGAAAAATTGGTACCCTACAAGAAAATGGTTGATTCACTGAGATGATATTTTACCTTTGTTACATTTCAACAAATCCCTAGAGTAGAGAATAAAGAAACTGATGCTATGGCTACATTGGCTTCACTTCTTCAGCTAGAACAACATGAGTCTAGATTTGAATTCCTGGTGGAAGAGCTACGATACCCTATCTATGACTCCCAAGAAAGCCAAGTTGTTTGTACCCTTATTGGCCATGAGTCATCTCACTATGGTGCCATTTACGCATACCTTCATGATGGTACTATTCTTGAAACCTTCAATCATTCTAAATGAAGAAACCTAACCTAAAATGCCTCTCGCCACACCCTTATCTCTGGTGATTTGCATAGGAGGGGTTTAGATGGGACACTTCTTAGGTGTTTAGAAAAGGATGAGTCCAACCAAGTGTTAGTTGACATTCATGAGGGCATTTGTGGAGGACATTCTAATGGTCTTGCCATGGCCTGGAGGTTGCTTAGGGCAGGGTACTATTAGCCTACCATGTAGACAGATGCAGTAGCTTTTGCTAAATCTTGTGAAAAGTGTCAGAAACATGGAAACCTGATACATACTCTAGGCAGGGAGCTTATTCCTTCTATTTCTCATTGGCCATTTCAGCGTTGGGCCTTTGACCTTGTTGGGCAGATTCATCCCAACTCATCAGGTGGACACAAATTCATTATCACTGCTATTGATTACTTTACCAAATGGGTAGAAGCTATCCCACTTTCTATTGCCTTAGGTAAGATAGTTTCTTTGTTTATTTTGAAACATGTCATCAGTCGGTATGGAGTGCCCTCTAAGATAATTACTGAAAATGGAGGTCAATTTAAAAATAAGGACCTTAAACATCTCTACAAAAAATTTAAGATAAAACAACATTGGTCCTCCATTTACTTCCCACAAGGAAATGGACAAGCAGAGGCTTTGAATAAAACCATTCTCAAAATCCTCCATAGAACAGTTCACAAGAATGGTAGAGATTGTCATCTACAGATAAATCCATCCTTGTGGGCCTATAGAACGAGTATTCATACTCCAACAGGGGCTACTCTTTTTGCCCTCACTTATGGTGCTGAAATAGTGTTACCTTTAGAGGTGGAGATTCCTTCTCTTAGAGTTTCTCTTAAAGGTTTAATGACAGATGAAGACTACCACGCCATGAGACTTCAAGAATTGGAACTTCTAGATGAAAAGTGTAAAGCATCTTTTGATCACATGAGAGTCTACCAAAAGTGTATGTCCAAAGCATTCAACAAGAAGGTTTGCCCGAGAGAATTTCAAGTGGGAGATCTTGTCCTACAAGAAAACCCTAAGAACCAACAACATAGAGAGCAAAAGGGAAAATTTGAACCTAATTGGCTTGGACCATACATCATTACTATTGCTTTTGGTACAAGTGCTTATTTACTATCTGATCCAGAGGGGGAACAGCTCCCTGATCCTATCAATGTTTTGCACCTCAAGAAGTTCTATCCATGATGCCTATTCTATCTGGGGGCATCCTTTGTACATATCTTATTGATCCTAAAAAAATTCCAAAAAAAATCATATATGATGCTGAAAAAACCCTAAAAGCATATAAAGTCTTGAAAAAATACAAAAATACAAAAAAAAAAAAGCAAAAAATTCAAAAAATAGAAAAAGTGCCTTGGTGAAAACCTAGAGATAGGTGCCTTGGTAGCAAAATAAAAATAAAAATTGAAAAATCAAAAAATCTCCAAGTGGTGAAAACTTGGAAACAAGCGCTACTTGAGGCCTTTGCACCCTTGTTTCCTAGCATGCGTCCTCGACACTTAGCCTTTCTCCATCATGCCTTGACCTTGTTGCCTTGATTTGGAATTGGTCCTTGTCTTTGTCTAGGGGGCATAACTATATTAGCTTTGGTCTCTAGGATGCATTGGTCTTTAGGACATCATGCAAACGGTGTTTTTCAACACCACCCCAAACTGTGTTCTTCAACACTACCCTAGCATCAAGTGTTTCTCAACACTTATCAGATATCTTATCCACAATCTCGAATGATGCAATATTTCTCACTAGCAGATGCGATACTCAAAGTTTGACTCTATGACCTACACACACGCACTTAAACACTTGACTTGCTGAAATTGCTTTATTTCTTTATGTGCTATCTATGGTGATTTCTTTGATGAGTGTTCTATCCCTAATAGTTTTCGATGATGCCGAGCTAGAAGATTGGGGCATGAGGACATGTTTTATTGCTTTTTCTGCTTGTGGGTATATTTTTTTGGTCCTAACTATCATTAGCATTTATGCTTGTTCCACTTGACGTTAAGGTCTACAAGGTATTATCCTTGACTATTTCTGCAAGTGCATGCTTATAGTCATCTTGACTTTCTTGTGTCTCGATGTGAGCATAATCTTGCTATATCAAACTTAGGGAATCTCATTGCACTAGTCATTTTGACTTATATGTCTTTGGTTCCTAGGTGGGATTTCCACATATTTATCTGATATAGATCATATTCAGATTCACATAGTCATACTAGTGTGTGTTGTATGATCTTGTGACGCTACCAATAACGCTCGATGATGATGAGGGGCAATACCTATCAGCTTTAATCTTTGATTTAGGTTATCAATTGAACCTTGAGATTCTTATCTCTTATTTCAGACTTGACAATTACTTATATACACCGGTGATTGGCCTTGTCTTTCAACTTATGCTTATGCTTGTCCTGATATGTTCCCATCCGTCAAACACATGTCTGGATTGTTTTGTGATCCCAAATCGATCTCACATTTTAATTTCATTCTTTGACCACATGTGATCCCAAATAAATCTCACATTAGTCAAAGAGGGGCAAATGTATGCACCCTAAAATGGTCACCTAGACTTTGGGCCCCCATTCAGCAATTTATCAAATCCCTGAATCAATATTTTCAAAAATCAGCATTTTATCAATTATATCAATTTCCTTGATCAAATCCTATTTTATCATTTATTCAATTATTTTCTATGGGCTAACCATTTTATCCCAAGTCTTTATTTATTTAAAATAAATTTCCTCCCCTTTTATTAAATAAAAAGCCCCCACTTTTCCTCTTATCCTAAGTTGCACAAATAAAGCATTATTCCTATTTTATAAAAATGGAAAAAACACTTTTTGTCTCATATGGACACAAAAGTCAACTCTTATTTTCCCATTGGAGGATATTTGTGCACATGGATTGCTCCTCTTTTAGGCTCCACCGTTGATTAAATCCTTTTGCCTCTTAATCTCCATGGTCCATTCCTTTTCAATTCCTTTAAAAGGAGAGCTCTCTTCTCATTTTTAGAATCCATCTTTTGAATACTAACCTTATGCTATAGGATTGCTTGGAGACTTTGGAGCTTTTTGAAGACATTCTTGCATCCATCTTTCATTTCTTGCATCATAGCTTTCATGGCATCTAGCTTAGTTTCCTTTATGCTTTAGATTAGCTCACATAGCTTAATTAGCAAGGGTTTGTAATATTTCTATCTTTCATTTCATAGCTTAGCTTGTACTTTCATTTCTAAGCATTGCATTGTATTCCCATTTGGATTCTTGAAGATATTGGCATTCTTGCCCTTGTCTCATTGAATCTCCCATTGCATGGTTTACTAGCAAGGTTGCATGCTTCAAATAGCTCTAGCTAAGAGCAATATTGAAAACAATCTTGTGACTCAATGCCTAAGGAGCTCTAGGTCACTTTCTCAAGGTTTCCCATTCATGGATTCCCTTGGAAGTAATGACTTAGAGAAGTGCACTATTTAGTGTGTACATAAACAAGTGCATAATTATGTTGTATAAATGTGAAGTAATGATGAGCATTGTTCTAGCTAACAAAGAAAAAAATTACTTTCATCTTTAGAGGTTTTATGTCATGTCTTCCTAAGTTCCCTACTGGGGGCATTACAACATATCAATTAGGTTCATTTTTAATTGCATTAGTTTCATATCAATTAGGTTGCATTGTTAATTGCATTAGTTTGCATACATCTTCTAGATTCATTCACATCATTTATTACATCTCATTAAATCTATTATATTTCATTTAATATTTCATTCCTTACACTCTTCACCTATCACTTTTATTCATTCATTACTTAATATTAGGTCCATTAAGTTTCTTTTATCATCACATTATCTAAATACCATTAAATTACTATCTATTACATTTGTATTTATTCTTTAACCCCCTATCGATTATCATTAGTAGTTATGATTAAGTCCATTAAGTTCATTTTATACCATCATTAGCTTCATATAGATCCATTTATAGATTTTCCATAGCATCATTAATCATTAATTTTGTATTTATTATCCATTAATCCTTAATTATCAATCACATTTACCCATCATACTCAAATCATTATTAAATATCCATATGTATAAATCATGTCATCATCATATGCTTAATCATCCATCCTGTATACATCTCATATACATAAACATTGTATCATACATAAGTCACATGTGCATAATCCACACTAATCTGCATCATAAACCATTAGAATCATAATCATAACATATAGTATAAATCATGAATCTCACACATCCTGCATCACATGCGTTAGTAACATCATCATGTACATGTAAAGTCATAAAAGCATACAAAAATCACAAACACACACATCACATAATATGCACATCATATAGGACCAAATCTACATCATCATCTAAATCATGAAAGAATAAATGTCCATAGTTCATAAGTCCATCAAAGTCTCATAGTGTCATCATAAAAGAATAAAAGGCACATTGAAGTCCATCAAATGGTACAACAAAAATATATATCTCAAATATACATAGTACATGCAACTAAGTGTCGTTACACATCTAGTCTCATCTCATGGTCAAAATATCAAAAAAGTGTATTAGTGTGATTGGAGGGCTTTCATGAGGCTAGTTGTGATGATCCCCCCTCTCCACCTCTATCCCTCAGTGGTCTCATCCCAACATGTACTGATGACCTCCATGTAGTCTATGATATCCCTCTCTCTAAGAAGGGTGGAGATATCTATGATTCCAGAACTACGTGGTAGTACAAGGTCATGTAGCATGTGACCTCTCTCCTAGCTCTTCATGCCTCCCTCTATGTGGTGATAACATTGACTATAACCTGTACTGCTCGTGGGGGTGTGGTGGCCTAACATGTAAGCTCTTTCTCTCCCTTTTATGTCTCTTCCATTCATTTCCATGTGTCCATGTCCATGATCATGTCCTATAACTATTGTCTAAGAGAGTCCACCTTCTATCTTAGCTCATCTACCTCCTCTCCTCCAGTCACCGTGACTACATCAAAATACCTATAATCCACTCTCCTCTGCAATTCATTCGGGGCTATCTAATAACTATCATCCCAAGATCTCTCTATATCTAATGAATTGTGTAGTCTAGTAACCTTGGTTTGTAGGTTGTCTCTCTTTGTGTTTACTATGTCATATGATACATGTGTCACAAATTTGACTGGTAGTCCATGTGGTGGAGGTGATGTGGTTAGGGCCCATACCTCTATCTATGCAGATTATTGTGGAGGGTCTTGTGCTTTCTCTACTACCTATACCTATCCATGTCCCTATCTCCCTATTGTTGGTACCTATGGTGGTGCATCCCTTGCTGGTATCTGCACTACTCCTCTCCTCCTAGTAGTGGGTACCCTAGGGAATACCCTACATGATCATATAGCTCCTGATGGAATCTCTCCTCCATCTAATATATCATCTATGTCCCCTACCTCATACTCATCTCCCTCCTCCCCATCCTGATAGGACCTTGCCTTCTCCTTTGTTAGTACCTACTTGGGATCTATAAGGTGTAGTGGTTTGTTCTTAACCCACCACTGTGCATATGCATAATTCATTCTTACATTTGATACTTAATATTGTCCTAGCCTCCATGTTGCAACCTATATACCCCTCCATGACAATCTATCTCCCCTCAAATTAACCCCTATCTCTCATAAACCCACCTCATGTGTCACTAAATGGTGTGAAAATTTTTCAGGTATGACATCCTAAATGGCACCAAATTGTCTCCATACGCATGATGGCATATACCTGGCAATATGGTAAATTGACCACTCGATGAGATAACATTTAGTTTGAACATACCCAAGATAAAACATGTCTAATATGTCATCCTCCCTCTACTGTTGCTCATCCCAGTAGCCCCATGGCTCGCAACCCTTGTATGGTGTCTAGTAAAAAACCTAGAGCTCATTTAGCATCCTCCTCCAGT
The DNA here is from genome assembly GCA_027943335.1 of Chamaecyparis obtusa. NCBI lineage: Eukaryota > Viridiplantae > Streptophyta > Pinopsida > Cupressales > Cupressaceae > Chamaecyparis > Chamaecyparis obtusa. The sequence goes on along the minus strand of BSBK01009031.1, from coordinate 10,780 downwards.
ATCCAACACCTCTGGTGGTCCCGTATCTAATTGGTGGCCTATAAAAACATAGATATGGCTTGTATATTTTTCATGTCTCTTGGAGCCTAATGGGTCATGTGATGACTATATGCTCTCATGCCCACATGAGTAGAAGTGTAACTCCTACTCTTAGACTCCTCCCCCTATAGGTGCACATGTGAATATCATAATATAGATGACCTAATATGGTGTAACCCAAATAGTACAATGCACCCTCCTCCTCAAACATAAAGCTTAGAACCCTATCCCACCCATGCGCAAACCTATGTCCTACTAGGTCTAGATACATCCTCCTTGCAATCAAACCTACCATGTATAGTGCTACTCATGGTAGCATGCCTACATCACCCCCTTCTATGGCATCCAATATCATTCTTATAGAAGTGTGGTGAACTAACACCTGAAACAAGTCTCCATATAGGGCTCTGATCCCTCTAATACATACTCTGGGATCACACCTCTGATAGGTACCTGGTAGATCCTCTAGACATCTAGTAATGTGATCATCGCCTCTCTAATAGGTAGGTGAAAACTTTACATATAAAAATGCCAAAGCTCTATGATTCCTTTTATGAGTCCATTATGCAATCAGAGTCTCATCCACTCATAAACATAGTGGAGGCCATACAAAGTCACCTATCCCCACTCCATTGTTGTTGGGTACTCTCTCAACTCCATGGTTTTAGGCCAACACTCCCTCAAATAAATAAGAGGCTTTTGTGCCTACATCTAGTCAACCTATGTCAATTTGTCTATTCTAGCCTAATTCTTCCCTTATCAAATTATATATTGGGGCATTGTGTCCCCTATTTCCCCTGGTCAGACCTTGATTCCCCTAGGTTATGTTTTCTAACATAACCCTTTGTCTTTTTCCCATTCCTTGGAGACATCAATTGGGCATCAGAGACACAAATCAATAAAAATGTAGATTTGCGAAGATGCGAATTGGTAAATCCATTCTCTGGTTAGTCCTAACCCCTTTTTAGCATCCTCAAAGATGATGATTGGTCGATCACTATCTTTGATCCCTTTTCCCCATTTGTGAAGACATCGATCAGTTGATCGACGTCTATGTAGATGTCGATCCATTATTTTTTGTCTTTTCCCTAACAACTAACCCCCAATACAAGCTAAAAAAAAGTAATTAATATAGGTGGATAATGTGTCTGGATGCGCTCTCTAATATGGTTCTTATCCCTCTCATTGGCCATGTCAGTCTCACTTGCTCTCAATTTTCTATTGGTCATGTTGAAAGTGACCCTTCCTAGCGCCCTCCAAACCTATTTATAGGCCCCTCGAGCCTATTTTCCATTCCCATTTTTCATCAAGTTTTCTCCCATATGTTGAACAAGTCATGAAAATTGTCCTTTTCTCATCTTTTCTACTAATTTTTCTTCATGTCTTCCTTTTTTCAAGACAATTACCCAAAATTTATTTTTCATGCTATTTTCTCAAAAGGACACACTCTCTCACCGTCATCACTTTGGCACAAATCTTAGGACCCTGTTCCCCTCTAGTGCATTTTATTTTTCTTTTCTTTAAAGCAATGTCATTTTGACACCACATCAAAGAGGGGGAAAATGTAGACATCCAAGAATATCCTTTACATTCTATTAATTTAATTTAATTTAATTAATATTCTCTGATAACATTATAATTAATTTTATTAATTAGTTATATCTTTTATATTGTATGTAATATACATAAATGGAGAGGGTGTTGCATTCACCAAAATGTAAGATATGTAAATTTAATGTTTGAAAAGGGGGAGATCACGATGTAATGTGTGTATGATATATAGGATTGGGGAAGGTAAGATCTACTTCTTAACCCCAAATTCCCAAAGGAAAGATCCAAGTTGATTAAACACAAGAAGATGGTCAATGCATAAATGAATCAGTCAATGAAGAATATGAAGAAAGGAGAAAACCATATATTCCTTTATGGAAAGAAGTATTGAAATCTTAATTAAATTTGAAGACAAATACTAACCTTAAAATATGAGAGATCTGGAAAATGTTGTTTTTTGGTGTTTGTATTTAGTTTCAGGCAATCCTGTAACCGAATCTGGCCTGGAAACATAGAGGCAAAGAAAACCTAGAAACCTTTTTCTTTTTTGAGAAAGGTCAACCTTGACCTAAATGCGGGGCACAATCATGCCCCTTTATGTCGACCTTGACCTGCGCTACTCTGACAAAAATTATGTTTGCGGATCCTAAAAATTTGTCAAAAAGGGTATCCAAATCTGCATTGTAATTCAATGTTCCATACATGTTCCTACAAGAAAAATGGTTTTGTTTGTTGGGGGGAGGGGTTTTCCTTAGTCAAACCTCAATTTAGGAATTAACCTTGAAATTGAATTGAAATTACAGTAATAAACAAAGTAAATGGAATAATTCACCTTGCTTATGTTGAAACCCTTGTGGAGGATTCGAATCCTTGAATCCACAAGTATGGATGCTCCAAATGAATGTATAATTGGATGTAGGATGTCTCAAATCAATTATCTTTAGATCTTCAACAACAATCTTGAATGGATCTTGGAATAGGAAGATGCTTGAAAGGATGTGGATGGAGAAATCTTCAACAAGAGGGCTCGATAGAGATTGAATCCTTCAATGGCTACCAATGGATCTCCTTGATGAATTGGATCTTGAATGCTTGAATTCTCGAAGATGAATGAATTCTTGAATGCTTTCCTTCTCCTTCTTTCTTTCTTTCTTGATTGCTTGATTTCACTTGCTTGAGTGCTTGAGAGATTATGAAAAGATGGATTGAAATGAGAGAGGAAGGCTTCCTTTTATACTTATCTAGGGCACAAACTTCTAGAGAGGCCTACATAGGAGAATTAAATTTCCATTAAACCTTTACCCCTAGAAATGGACCTAAATTAAATATAATTTAAGATTTTACCATTTCAAAGCCCGAAACAACTGACCCGAAAGCGGGAAGTAAATCTTTCTGAAACCTGACATCTGGAAACTTCTAGATTTTGAAATTTGGACCCTGGGTCAAGGTCAACCTAAGGTCAAGGTTGACCTTGACCCTGAGGTCAAGAATCTCAGAGTTACAATTTAGGATGCCGTATTTATGTAGAAAAGAAGTGGAAAATGGGACAGAACAAGGGAAAAAGCTAGATCCAAGTCAAAGACCCATTCAAGGCATTTGACATGACCCCAAACCACTTACTCGGAGGGCTAAACCAATCCTAAATGGAAGTGCTTCCATTTTTCGATGATACATTTAGCCCCCACTTTAGCAAGAGTATGGACTCAATGCAAACTCTTGGTAAAGGAGATCATAAAGAAAAAGACAATCTTATTGAAATTAAAGCGACAAAGGAATCCTCAAGCCTCCAGGGACTCGAGTCTTCATCAACTCCAAGATTACAATAAAAGAGACATCTCTAGAAAAAAGAGAGAAAGGGGGAGAGAGGAGTGGCTATCTCGCCAAGTAAGATGTGTGTATCTCATTTTGAACCATAAAAAGGATAGGATGGTCCACCAAGAAAACACTTGATAGTCACCCCATAAAGTTGTGCACCTCATGGCATCTTTGTGCATGTATGTAGTGCATCTTTTGATGGATTTTATGAAGTACCCATGGATCCATATCCTCATATCACCATCGAATACATTTGTAAAATGTGTATCTCTTCAAGATTTAGCAACTTATGTGTGTTACCTTTCGAGGATTTAGCATATTTGAAATTGGAAATGCGTGTCTCTTCAGGATCTAGCAATTTATGTGTGTTACCTTCTGAGGATTTAGCATGCTGAAAAACAAAAGGTTAGAACAAAAATGCATAATATAGAAAAAGGGAGGTTGTATATATGCCCCCCTCCTTAAGATGGAAAAATACCTACTATTTTGACATGTTAAGTAAAGAAAATAACAAGGATAAAGCCTTCTTCAACATCAAGACAATATCCAAAGACAACACCCAGTCCAAGCCAAGAAGGTCACAACTCCTATGAAGCCATGGAAGGGACGAATGCAAAGAGATATCATGCAAGAAGGGAAAAAGTAACCCTTGTGAAGGATAGCACACTATTCAGTTTCCAAGGTGAGAGATTTATCAACCATGGAAACCCAAAACAATGAAATAGGTTATGATCAAGGACAAAGATCCTCAATGCAAACCAAAATTTTCATTTATAATTGGATGTCACATAATAGATAGATTCTGCTTAACCAAGGGAAAAGTGGATCCTGGAAAGACAAAAAAGAATAAGGTGGCATCCTTACCCTGCAAGCGTAGGAACAAGGATGGAAGGGGACCTATTATATCTCTCACAACATTATACAAGCCAATGAGCCCCCAAGAACTAGGCTAACATTGTTTACATAATGTGGAGCTCCATAATAGGAACATAAATGTTATTTAGAGAAAACAGGATTAAAATACAACTCATTACCACATGATATATAAATAGCCTTACTATTAATGAGATGCCTAATCTTATAATGTAAATCTTGACATTCATTAGTAGAGTGATCATGAAATCTATGATACAAACAAAAAGGAAGATTCTTCAAGTGTGGACTACATCTCTTTTTGTGTTTAGGTCTAGTAATCATCTTAGCATGAAGGAGTTTAGGCAAAAGAACTTCTTGGTCAAATTCCTTCATAGGTTCATCATGTTTTGAAGTGTTGTTTGAGATGTTGTTAACATTGATTTGTTTTTGAGGATTAAATCCCAATCCATAAGAATGCTCATGCCCCCCATTCTTCAAGGGCATTTGAATTCCATGTTTATGCTTACCACATCCTTGACCATTGAATCCTTGTTTAACTAGGAAATGATAACCATGACCATAATGAGAAACCATATCAATAGGAGTCAACAGAACTTCAGTAATTACTATGTCATCATTAGTAGGTTTGACAGATTCATAATGGGTAGAAGCGATGATAAAGTTATTACAAAGGGCATTAGAAGTAGAAGCAAAAAGTCATTCAAACTCTCTTTGTTGCTTCATAAAATTAGGATCAGAAACCTTATACTCTCCAATAAAGGTAGTATTAAAATCCAAGGTTCCCCAATCATCGCCAGGAAGAGCATTAGAGGAAGAAGGATGACTATTAGGAGTAGGAGTAGTGTGGGTTTGAATATTCAAACAAGGATTTGGCGCATCATCCGCATGAAGTGTATACATCATTTTGTTTTGAATAAACTCAACTTTACGGTGAAGGGTGGAAGGAACAACATGCATCTCATGCAACCAAGGTCTACCCAAAAGGAGGTTATAAATAAGAGGTTTAGGCATAAAATGAATATGAGTATTAAGGATTATCAGACCTACTTTGATAGGTAAGTTAATGATGCCCAAAGTGTTCTTAGCAATGTTATCAAAGCCACGTATAGGAACATTGTCAGGTTGAATAGTTGAAAGATCAACTTTAATCTCTTTGAGCATGTCCATGCTACAAATATTAATCCCAGATCCATTATCAATCAAGGTCCTACAAATGATACTCTTATTGATAGTAACAACAATCATAAGAGCATCATATTGATTCTGAACTTCTTTAGAAGGTAAATTCTTTTGAGTAAATATAATGTCAGGAGGACCTGGGGTAGCAAGCATGCACTGTAAGAAGGTATTGATGTTCTCTTGATTAGGAGGTGGAGTGGGAAGAGTTGCTAGAGCTTTTTGCAAGGCTTCATAGTAGGTGGGTGAAGTTTGAAGAAGCTCCCATAAAGAAATCTTAGCAGGGGTATTGCATAATTGGTTTATCAAATCATACTCCTTGCTAAGAAGATGGGGTGGAGGAGGAAGAATGGGTTGAGAAGGTGGTAAAGAAATAGAAACCACCAGATTAGGTCGAGGGTTATTCCTTGTACGATAGGTGTGAGCTATCGAATCTTGATCATTGAAAGACTATAAAGACTCGATAGGTTTACCTTTGATAGTAATGCGAGGACAATATTTGATAGTCAACAAGGGTTCTGGATAAACCATGTTAGTTGTCTCAACACTACAAATAGATTCACAAGAAGGAAGAAAAGAAGACATCTTAGGAGGAGATGAGGTAGGATATTGATTCTCCATAAGATCATCACTAAGAGGGAGAGCATCAAGAGAATTCATATCATTTTCCACTAATGCCTCATCACTAGAAGGAATCCCAAATGGAGGTAAAGCATCTACAATGTCATCTTCTTTCACTAAAATGTCTACATAAGGGGAGTGTGTTTTAGAAAACAAGTCACCATCATGTATGAATATGCCATCCATTAATAAATCACCCTCTTGTATCAAATCTTATTCACGAGGAGGGGATAAATCAATGTCTTTATCCAAGGGCTCATCCCAAAAAGTAGATTCATCCAAAATGGTTTCGTGAGGAAGAGAGTAATCAATATCCAAATCCAAAGGTTCACCAAAAATAGGAGGATTATCATCCCTATAAATAAAGCACTTGAAAAATACTTGAAACAACTTGTGCAACATGATAACAAATAAATAAATGCATAGAAAATAGATCTAGATATATCCAAATGCATTCAAATGAAATTTGTAAGCATGAAAAGGAAATTGAACACCACAAACACAATAGGGTATCTAATTCCACAAAAAGATAGGCGGTAGGCTTGTAAATATTTTTGTATTTTTTAAATATAAATGCAAGAGCATAAAAGAAATCTACTTTTATAAGCATGTAAGATCTAACACAAAATGTAAATCTAACACCAAAAAGAAAGAGTTGTCGTAAATAGGTTCACCAAAATGTAATCTATATAAATGGAGAGGGTGTTGTGTTCATCAAAATGTAAGATATGTAAATGTAATGTTTGCAAAGGGGGAGATCAAGATGTAATGTGTGTATAATATATAGGATTGGGGAAGGTAAGATCTTCTTCTTAACCCAAAATTCCCAAAGGAAAGATCCAAGTTGATTAAACACAAGAAGATGGTCAATGCATAAATGAATCAATCAATGGAGAATATGAAGAAATGAGAAAACCTTATATTATGTTATGGAAATAAGTATTGAAATCTTAATTTAATTTGAAGAAAAATACTAACCTCAAAATGTGATAGATCTAGAAAATATTGTTTTTTGGTGTCTGTATTCAGTTTCGGGCAATTCTGCAATCGAATCTGGCTTGGAAACACAGAGACAGAGAAAACCAAGAAACCTTTTGCTTTTCTAAGAAAGGTTGACCTTGACCTAAATGTGGGGGTGCAATCTTGCCTTGAGGCACATTCGTGCCCCTTTATGTTGACCTTGACCTGCGCAACTCCAACGAAAATTCTGTTCACAGATCCTGAAAGTTTACCGAAATGGGTATCTAGATCTACATTGTAATTCATTGTTTCGTGCCTGTTCCTGCAAGAAAAATGGTTTTTTTTGTTGGGGGGAGGGGTTTTCCTTATTCAAACCCCAATTTAGGAATTAAACTTGAAATTGAATTGAAATTGCAGTAATAAACAAAGTAAATGGAACAATTCACCCTGCTTATGTTGAAACCCTTGTGGAGGATTCGAATCCTTGAATCCACAAGTATGGATGCTCCAAATGAATGTAAAATTAGATGTAGGATGTCTCAAATAAATTTTCTTTAGATCTTAAACACCATTCTTGAATGGATCTTGGAATAGGAAGAGGCTTGGAAGGATGTGGATGGAAAAACTTCAACAAGAGGGCTCCATAGAGATTGAATCCTTCAATGGCTACCAATGGATCTCCTTGATGAATTGGATCTTGAATGCTTGAATGCTTGAAGATGAATGAATGGTTGAATTCTTTCCTTCTTCTTTCTTTCTTTCTTGATTGCTTGATTTCACTTGCTTGAGTGCTTGAGAGATTATGAAAAGATGGATTGAAATGAGAGAGGAAGGCTTCCTTTTATACTAGTCTAGGGCACAAACTTCTAGAAAGGCCTACATAGGAGAATCAAATTCCCATTAAAACCTTTACCCCTAGAAATGGACCTAAATTAAATATAATTTAAGAGTTTACTATTTTGAAGCCCGAAATAATTGACCCGGAAGTGGGAAATAAATCTTTTTGAAACCTGACATCCAGAAACTTCTAGATTTTGAAATTTGGACCCTAGGTCAGGGTCAAGGTCGACCTTGACCCTGAGGTCAAGAATCTCAGAGTTACAATTCAGGATGCTAGATTTATGCAGAAAATAAGTAGAAAATGGGGCAGAACAAGGAAAAAAGCTAGATCCAATTCAAAGACCCATTCAAGGCGTTTGACATGACCCCAAACCACTTACTTGGAGGGATAAACCAGTCCTA